>VXBC01004923.1:0-20469 GCA_013399945.1 Ploceus nigricollis | reverse complement strand
TTCCTTTCCTTCCCTTTCCTTTCCTTTCCTTTCCTTTCCTTTCCTTTCCTTTCCTTTCCTTTCCTTTCCTTTCCTTTCCTTTCCTTCTGCCTCTTTTACTATTAAATAAAATATATCTCCTTTTTTTTGCATCAAGATCTAACCTCATTTGTTTTTAATCAAGTTTTGGGGTATATTTTGAACCCTTCTGTGTCCAATCTGTTTTAATCAGAGACTTCATTTTCTCTGCTTTTCTGAGTTTAGACTGGTTCATAATACCTTCTCTCTAGGCAGGCAATAACCTGAGGGGAACCAGCATCTCTACAGTTCAGAGCCTCGTTCAAATTAGTGGCTACATCTCTTGTAGTAAACATTTTTGGTCCTGCTTTGTTCCAACATCCTTCAAAGGAAAGATCAGCTGTGTAAGGATAAAAACACTATCCAAAGCTGTAATCAGTAATAGTAATCTTAAGGGAAGCTATAAATACCTATGGCTTTATGTGTGGCTGAACTTCAAGCTACTATGGAGAAGGAAGAGGCCAGGAGAAAGCTTTTGCTTCAGGCATCTCACCTTATAATACAACCTAAAAAGATGTTTGTGATTTTCCCTGTGGTGTTGAGTCTGGTCAGTGTCTGCACAAAGATACTGAGCTGCAGTTTTACTGAGAATGACAATTTTAGTGATACTGCAAACCAAAGAGGCCCATCATTTCCCTGATGAAAAAAAGAAAAAAGACAATGGAGGAATTGTCCAGCATGGCTTCTCTTTTGGGAATGGGGAGGACACAAAATAAGTAACTGTTTAGCTCACAAAAGTGGAAGGATCTCTTTTTCTGTACTATTGCTCTAATGTAGGAACCAGTGAATGTGGATTGTCACTTGATACTTCATTTCAGTGCAAACCTGAAGAGTTCAAATCCACAACAAATCAAGCTCTAAGTACTTCCTCTGGACAGACTTGGCTGCTGTTCCCAGAAACCTCTTCCTTCTTTTCTCTCATCATTATTGCACTTGCTTTCAAAATGTCAGCCCATGAGGTAAAGGAAAATGCACAGCCAGAGACCAGAAGACTCTTAGGCTTTACAAGGCTCCTTGGCATCAATTCTGTCTCCCAAGCTATTTCACTCCTTAAGAAAATGAAAAGTCAGTCCAAAAAGGCCAAGGGAGAGTAAAGACAACCTCAGAACGATCAAAAACAGGCCATTTGTCTTAAGTATTTAGAAATGACCACTGAAGCAGACAATCACTTACTGAGAGCAAGTAACCAAGAATTTTATTTCATGGCACCATAGAAGAGTTTTGGTTAGAAGGGATCTTAAAGTTCATCTTGTTCCACTCCTTGCCATGGTCAGGGACACTCAACCAGGTTGCTCCAAGCTTCCTCCAACCTGGCCTAGAACACTTCCAGGGTTTCTCTGGGAAACCTGTGCCAGGGCCTCACCACCCTCACAGACAATAATTTCTTCCTAATCTCTAATTTAAACCCACCCTCCTTCAATTTAAAGCCATTCCCTCTCATCCTATCACTGCACACCCTTGTCACAAGTCCCTCTCTAGGCTTCTTGTATTCCAATAAAACCAATTATTACAGTCTTTGAATCCCTTTGATGGTCTTTCTGTGCCACTATTTCCCAGAATAGCTGAAGTACTCAGAGATCTGGAATGATATGAAAGAAGACATTTTAATGGCATCTGATTTTAAGGGCACTCTCCATAAACACAGTTAGGGGCAGGATGCTGCAAATTAACCAGCTGAAACCTGAGGCACCCATCACCAGCCTAATTATAAAATCTGGATACATTTGCCAGTAACAAATGCTCTCCCTTCTGATTTTTCTTGCACATCCCTAGTTGTTCTGAGCACATTCAGATTAACGCAAAGAAGGTGGCTGTTACTCAAATGCTGGTGGCTCTCTGCAGATAACTCCATAGGGCCATCCTGAAAGCTGCAAACAGAATTTAGTGTTGTTTCTCTGTTTGCACAGAAGGACCCCAGTGACCTGGAAAGCATAGAAGAAGGAAATGTTTTCTCCCTTACATACTGTGGGCTGCGTACATTCAGCATCCTTCCTCAGCAGCTGCACTTGATAAATGTTGTCAGCAGCCTGAGAGTCCTTTAGGGCTGCCAGTGTCAAGAATGACTCTAAAGCAATCATGCAGGGACAAAACCCCTGCACCAGAATCGCACTGGCCACACTACAATGAGTCCTTACACGACTGGGCTGCAAGACTGAATTCTTCAGAATAAAATCAATTTCAGCTGCTTATTGGGAATCAGCAAGTCTAGTGATGTAGTCTTCAGTAAGCTATTTAGTCCTAGCATATGCATCATATTTAAAAGCTAAAATAATCCTAATATGCCTGACTTTTCAGTAGGAAACAAAAGTAAATTAATTACACTGCTTGTCTGCTAGAATATATTACATTGCCAGACAGAAATGGTGATAACAGTTTTGCATGCTCTTACATATACTATTCTTCAACTTTATATTTTCAGCCCAGTTTCTAAAAGGAAAACAATTTTTTAAACCCTGTAAATGTCTTGGGCTATCTGTGTGAACTTACCAAGCGTCCACTAGAATCTTGGCCAATTTCATACATATTTCATACAAATATGGGGAGGGAAGATGGGTCCTGCAGAGCCACAAGAGACAGACTCTGAAGTTCACCTTGCTAGAGCACACAGCTGGATATGGGCTTACCCTTTATCAGACAGAGAAACAACACAGGTGAGCTCCCCTTGGAAACATAAGTGAAGATGAAATGAAGCTTCTTTGGCTCTGCTAATCCCAAAGCAACATAATTCTTCTGTCACACCAGCAGTCCCCACCTTGGTTCCCATTTTCTACCCCAATTCTGTGCGATCACAGTGACAAAGCGGCACTTTGCAAAAAAACCAAAGAGAATCGCCAGTAATTTTTCATCCATAATGGGATACAGGCACAGTTTATTCCTAAACGTAAAAGTAAATAAACTGAGGAAATAGCCAGAGGTGACTTTATGATGCGGAATTATATCCCCATTTGTCTGTTTAGCTCAGAAATAAGTTTTGCCTTTAAGAACCTTTAAGACTGGTTCTGAGAGCGAAGGGGGGAGAGAAGAAGCATGGAGTTTGTTTTCAGAAACTGCACTCACTCCTCCACATCCTGCTCGTGGACTGTGTTGTCTGCAGCACGGAGAGAAAGGGAGAGCTCTCCTTTGCTTTTAGTTAGTTTTTAGCTAACTGAGGCAGAGAAGATCCCTGGACTGTGTCTTTTCTTTTTCTTGGAACTATTTAAACCTGCTCTGGACTGAAAGCCCAGAAGAGCACTGTCAGCTCACACCCGTGGCCCACTGGGACGGGCCTGACCTGTGGCATTTCCAGCATCAGAGGGACTGATAAGAGACTGGGTGAGCTGAGCTAGAGCCCACGAAGGGGACTTGTTTGTCATCTCTTCAGATTGGCAAGAGGTTTTATTGCTTAATATTGTTCATTTTTTGGTGTTGGTGAATGCTTTGCCTGTTAAATAAACAGTTTTTTCTCACTTTTCTNAGCATCTCTGTGGCCTCCTCTGGACTCTCTCCAGCAGCTCCATGTCCTTCTGATATTGGACCTTGGAGATGGAGGCAGCTCTGCAGATGGGGTGTTACCAGAACAGAACAGAGGGGCAGGACCCCTTCCCTGACCTTCTGCCCATGCTGTAGGATCAGCCCAGAACACAACTGGCTGTCTGGGCTGTCAGTGCACATGGCCAAGTCAGGTCAAGCTTGGAAGCAGGATCAGTGCACACTCCTGGAGATGAGGAGATGGCTCCAGGATTCCTGGTTGGCTAGGGACACTCACTTTGTTGGACTCACTTTGTTCTATATAGAACAAATATAGAACAAAGTGAGTCCAACAAAGTGAGTGTCCCTAGCCAACCATAGCCAACCTAGCAAAATACCGTGTAAGTACTAATCATAGATATTCATATAACCCCCATTTCTGGTATATTTTCTATGTAGTTGATTTATTTGTTTTCATAAAATCTCTGTGATATAAGGCCCAGTTTTCTGGTCACATGAAAAATTTGCAGTGAAACAGGACACTCTATCATAAAGTCTTCCAAACCCTTGCCTAGTGCTATAAAACAATATCTCTAGTCCAGTAAACATACAGATCTGACATGATGAGAGACAGCAGAAACAAGACAAATAATACTTGAATAAAAGGGGTAGCAAGGGTGAGTTAGTTTGGGGAAAATGAATATTCAGTTCATGGTATTCATAAAAACTAAGGAGACAGCCCCTCCTAACATGATTATCAGTTTGGATTCATGCTTTGTCAGCAGTGGACAAGGAAGGATCACTGGCAGAGGGAGAATATTAGAAATTCATTCCATGTGGCTTTGGTTATTTAAGCAACTTCTTCTCCCTGACAGCACTGTCTCCTCTCACAGTGACAGCAGTGTTTGAATGGCTCTACTTCACCTCTTCTTCACACCAACACGTCCAAAGGTGGTTCTGCAGAAAAGAAGGTGGAAACAGGTTGGTGACAGGAGTGTGAGTGTAAGGAAGGTGCATAGGTGACATCCATTCAAATTATTAAATATCCAGAGCTGACTCAGAAACCTACCTCACATGTTAATCTAACTGAAAAAAAAAATATTTATTTATTTTCAGCAAATCAGTATTTAATGAAATATTATGATACCTGAGCTGAGCAGAGCTCCAGTAGGATTTTAATTTACAGACAACTTCATAATATCACATTACATGTAAGAGTTGTGCTAGATCAAATAAAAATGTCTTGCATTCAATTGCTTGTCCTAGAGCTGCTGCACAGTAGATGTTTCAATGTGCTAAAGACATAAAAAGCTATGAGTATGCAGTTCTGGAATTTTTTTAGGGCTATTTGGATATGTCATTGACTTACTACTTCTCCTGGGCTGAGAAAAAAAGAGAACTATAAAAGAGTACTTTTTATTCAACAATAATCCTGAATTTAAAAAAATATTTTTAAAATATTTTTAAAACAAAAAGTCATAAACTGTTATGAAAAAAGTTTATACATTTTTAACCCTCTCAGCATTAAATTGAAGACAAATTAAGAGAAACTTTTGTTTGTGGTTACATATTATCAAACTAAAATATTTCATCTTTAAAACGGAGTTACATTCCACCTGAATGAACCATTCAGGAAAGCAATGCAATTCACACATAATCTTCCCAATTTAGAGAAAATTTCAGCTGAGAAACTTGGATGAATGTTTTCTACATGTCTGTACCGCCCTGGTTCAACTCATTTTTATAATAAAGACAAATTAAATCTTTCATTTTGTTTGGCTTTTTGATCTTATTACATTGCTCATCTGATTTAGAGTGAAGGCAGAGTGGAGCAGTGAGTAAATCTTTTGTTTAGGGCTGGGTTTCTTTGCTTACCTTTATAGATAAGTAACAAGTGTTACAGAAGCAGGGTGAGGGGAAAACCATTTTTGGTATGTGAACAACTTGGGAAATTTTTAAATTTTTCCATGGGAAATTAAAATGTATGTTTCACTACAGAGCAGTCACCTTAGATCTGACATTCCTACATTTCCTCCCGGTATTAAAAAAATTGCAAAGAACAAAAACCCCTATACTAGGAAAAACATGGCAGTGACAAGTTCTCATTCAGTATGCAAAGTAGGCATATAAACTTTGGTTTCCATGCAGGTGAGATTTGAGGTAAATGCAAAATTATTTTGTATGTGCAAAATTCCTGGAGTTATTGAGACAGGTGAGCTTCAGAACAGACTTCCCAGATGCTGCAATTAAATCTTCAAAAGTTGTTCCAGAAAGTTATACCACATTTGGAGCACCTCTGCTCTGGAGACAGGCTGAGAGAGTGGGGCTGTTCAGCCTGGAGAAGAGACGGCTCCAGGGAGACCTTAGAGCCCCTGTCACAGCCTAAAGGGGCTCCAGGAGAGCTGGAGAAGGAGTCTGGATGAGTGCCTGAAAAAACACGACAAGGAGGAGCAGCTTCACAGTGCCAGAGGGAGGGGTGACATGACAAGGGGGAGTGGCTTCACAGTGCCAGAGGGAGGGATTAGATGGGCTATGGGGAAGAAATTCTTGCGTGTGAGGGTGTTGAGGCCCTGGCACAGGTTTCCCAGAGAAGCTGTAGCTATCCCATCCCTGGAAGTGTTCAAGGCCAGTTTGGATGAGGCTTGGAGCAACCACATGTAGTCAAAGGTGTCCCTCCATGGCAGGGCATGGAATGGGATTACCTTTAAGGTTCCTTCCAACCCAAACTAGTCTGGGATTCAATGATTCAATGGCAGGTTCCTGGTTTCCAGTCTCCTTGGACGATGAGCTGAGCATAGGATGAAGTGCCTACAAAGACCAGAGACCTGTATGACATCAAAGCAGGCCCTGCTCAGCAAGATTTACCATTCATTCACAGATTAGTAGATAGTGGCACATAATGATACAAATCAACATTTTAAAAGCTAAGAGCCAGAGCAGAGAAGATAAAGAGACATGGCAGTGTAAAGCCTAGAACATCTTTTCATCAGTTTGAGATGTATAAGGTCACCTTATTCCCAAAGCGTAGGTCCCTGCAAAGGCAAGGTTGCAGGATGAAAGCACAAATCTTTACTTAATATTTGAAGAATACTGGTGTTTGAAAAAAAGTGAAGAGAAACTTGCCACTTATCTACATTTGGTTTCCATAAACGCATTATTTTAGGATGAGGGGAAAAACAGAATGCTGGGTAAGAAAAATTATGGGTTTATTTATTTCAACAGTAAACCTAACCCAACATACCTTGCAAATATATCCTGGTCAGAATAGAAAAAAGTCTTGTAAAGATCAGAAGCAATGACTGATCAACATGTGAACTGAAATTGAGAAGCAAAGGTTACTTTGTAGACAAACAAAATGGAGAACTGTTGGCCTGAATTTGGGAAGGGGAAATTAAAAGGTGTAAAGTAGGAAAAAATACAGCACATGTAATATCTAATAGCTGAAATGTAGTACAGTCTGATTTTTCTATTCTCCAATCCACCATTAAAATGAGTGGACATATCAATAAGGCAAATTTTGAAATTGTTTAGAAAAATTTAAGTTTCCCAGTATCTACAGAAAGCCACCTGGGGAATGAAATTAAATACCAAGACAGCTAAACAAGGATAGCCCCAGTGCTCTATTCAGATGCTGAATTTTGCTCCTGAATGGAAATTTTCAAAGTCTGTGCTTTTTCCTGCCTTTGACTGGGCATACCCAGCTTGCACAGTCAAGCTCCTTTTTTCCAGCTTGCATTTTTCAAGCTCCTTTCAAGCTCCAGAGAGGGGTAGTGCTAAACAATTTCTAAAACCCGTAGCCTTTCAATACGTCTCCAAATGGGAAATGTAAAACACAGGCAGCTAAGAACACTGACACTCAAAACACATGACCTTAGAGGGCAGCAAGTTGGGCACAAAACTATGGGACATGCAGGCATAGAAAAATAGCACCTAGATCTGGAAAAAGACCTGTCCTCCTTGCAGCTCTTTGCATATCAGTCAGTTTTGGAAGAAAAGAGCAGTGAGACTTGAAGGACCACACCAGCAAGGTGTTCAGGAGCTTATGCATACCTTGGAGAAGCAAATAGGAGAGAAAATGGCTGTGTCTGCATTTTCAGCACTTTTTTTTCCTTGAAGTTTCCCAAGAGGAATGTTGCACTCTCAGATGGGAAACTGCATCCACATTCTACTGGACAATCCACATATTGTCCTGCCTGAAGGGCGCAAAGAATCAGGACTGACAGCACTGCAGGTGGAGATGGAGAAGACCAAGACCCCATTTTTAGTTCTGGTACAGAATTTACACCAGCTTCCAGCACCACATGACCAATGAAATGGTGCCCTTGACCTCTCTCACGCATCTCCCCATCCCTCTCCCACTACCCTAATGACCCAAATCCATTTCCAGTAGTTCCCAAGTATCTTTCCTTCACCAAGATAACAAGTGTTTACTGTACAGAAGTGTCTGTGTACAGTAGGAGTTTCCAGGAAATGCTTCATTAGGAAACAGCTATGAAGACTGAAGTGGTGTTCCAGGAGTAAGACAGAACAAAAAAACCCAAGGTCCTGGTGAGTTCTTTTCCTCAATCTCTGTGTCCTGGTGACAACAGATTCTGAAGACTCCTGGCTGCCAGAATCTACTTGTTAAGAAATCACCCTGAAGTTTGGGGGCCATGCAGAAGGTATTCTCTTGCTGATCTATAGGTTCTTCCAGGGGCAAGGAAAGACACTTGACACTAAATGCCAAGATCCTCAGAGGTTTGTTGGCTGAAGAGGTGACAAGCTGAATTTTCACTCTAACAGTGGTGTGTGTGGTCCCAGCAGTCTACAGCTCCAACTGTAGACTGCCACAGATGATGAGAGACTCCGCAGTCCCCTCTCAGTGAAAAAGATGCCATGAGACACCTGAAACTATTGGCAGAAGTGCTGAGCTGCCTCCAGCACTGGCTTTCACAGGGATCTCCATTTTTAAATGTAAATCAGTGTTTCTTAGCACCTTTTAATAAAGCTGAAGCTGCCACAGGCCCCTCTCTTGGGTGCTCTAAAGGGAAGCCTGGGCTCCAGCTGGGACTCCATATGCCAGGCTCAGAGCATGGTATCATAGCAAGAAGGCATTCAAGTACGTGCCTATATAAAATAACTATTTTTGAAAAACATCTTTTTATTATAGTGTTGCTTTTTGGCGCCTGTGGCCATGAGGGTTTGAGGAAGGTCTGTAGATTGCTTGGGTGGCCTTGGGGGACAGTAACAGCCATCATCTACTCTGCACCTCAAGTACTACAACTAGAAAACAAATTTCTTCCTAGGGTATTTATGTCAGCTAACATGCATGGGGGGGTGGGGGGCATTGGGAGCAACACAAGAGTATCCTTTATTCTTAAGATCACAAGAGCAGTCACATGGCCAATTTACTCATTGATATATTTAATTTTGAGACATAACAAAACAGAGGAATAGGGGATTACAGGGACATCTGCTCTGTCACTGCTCCTTCTCAATCTCCCTGAACAAACTGCACTAGTACTCACATTGACCACAAGGACACTTCCAGGGGTAACTCTTGCCAGCTTAAACAGAAGACCCACAGGCATGGTTTTAAGAAAAAAGCAAGTTTGCTGTAGGAAAATAAATAATTAGAAACACTGCACAATATGACAAAAATCAAATGAACAATTACTGTGTTACTCAACATGCACATTGAATTCTATTTGATTAAAAGTGTTACTTTTCAAAGTAAAGAAAGCTGATAAAGAGCATGCACATGTTTTGAAACTGCTGTCGATGTGTTTAAAACTTCCAATTCCTTTTTTTTTTTTTGCTGATGTCTCACTACTTTACTTACATTTAGGCAAAATTTTGGGGAGATTCCTATTCCTTGCTGGAACTGTTTCCTTATGGAAAGTAGAGAGCATTACAGGTCTGGAAATGACAGAATGTTAAGCTTCTTTGGGTTAACACCTATTGTTATTCTAAGTTAGTGGCTGTTTCTTGAAACATACAATAAAGAGATTTATTTTCCTCTGCTTAAGAGTAATTGGGATGTTTCTGGCCACTCTGAGATTTTGCACTATTGCACAGAAAGTGATTGTGGAAGACAGAATAGTTGCACCTAGAATCCTTAAGTGGTTCTGCTTCTCCACTTCTTTACAGCACAACCTTGGCACCCGAACAAGTGGATACAGGATTTCTGAAGACAATGACAGAAATAACACCACAGGAGACAAAATTATACATGCTCTTTTTCCAAGTATCAATACTGGTTTCTAGCAGGAATTCTGTGCATGGGAAAAGGAAATACATTTTGTGTATTAAAACAAGCATTGCTTTTGCATAGCACAATAGGCTGAGCAGTTATGGAAATCTACTTTTACTAAAAATTATATCTGAGCAGCAATACTTACATTAATTTTAACAGACCAATTACTTCATTACATAGAATGTGCCAAAATGCCAGGTCAAACTAAGGTAAATACCTCACATACACCTGGGAAATATACGCTGTCCTGAATTGACAGAATATTTAAAAACTGTAATCCCCTGTCCTCAGAATCTGTTCAACAACACAGAATCCAAATTTATCTTCAGTGATTGTTTCACTTTCAGACACATTTGTATCAGTCTCAGACCTGCTGTAGCAAAATTGTGTAACTGGATTACACTACAGTTGCATTCCTTCTGTGCACCCCTAGAAATCAGATGGGAAACACTGTAGTTTCAGTAAATTGTTTTCCTCCACAGAAACCCCTCCTGTTGAAGAGGCACCTATCATTGCAACCTGCTATGCCTTTGCTCCTCCACATCACAGACCAATCATAGAATCCCAGAATGACCTGGGTAGGAAGGGGCCTTACAGACCATCTCAATCCACCCCCCTGCCATGGGCAGAGACACATTCCATTAGACCAGATTGCTCCAAGCCGTGTCCAACCTAGCCTTGGACACTTCCAGGGATGGGGCAGCCACAGCTTCTCTGGGCAACCTGTGTCAGTGTTTTACCACCCATACAGACAAGAATTTTCCCCAACATCTAACCTTAATCTCCCTTCTTTTAGTTTTCAGCATCCTACCAAATCATCACTATTCAGATTAGCTCCTATAGGTATCAAAAAATCAAGAGATTCCTCACCAACAGGACAAATCAAATTGTAATAAATCAGGAGCTCCCAATTTATTACAGACAAGCTAAATATCTCTGTGAAAGGCAGTTCAAAACCAAAAGATTGAGCCAGCTAATTAGCAACGCTTACCACAAGCGTGCGTCTTCAGCTGAGCTCCATTAGACACTTAGTAACTTAAGCGGAGTTTTACTGCACTTTCCTTATTCAATTTGTCTCAGTACATTGGTTAGAAACGCCTCATTTACAGAGTCAGAAAGCAGTCTTCAGCTCTTTTGGCCAATTCTGTGGTACTGGATATCAATTTTCCTTTTCTGATTGCACCTGTAAGCCCGGGCTCATCCAGCCTGACTTTACTGACACAGGGCTCATGACCTCTGATGTCATGACCACCATGTTGCTGTGTTTAGCAGGGGAACTCACAGAACTCCAAGATGGGAAATACTTTTTTATTTATTTTATTAAAATTGTAATTGAGATCATCTTTAAAAAGAGCCAGTTTTCCATATGACTTAATTTTAAAATGTTTTTTTATAGCATTAACCAAGATTTGGGAGCTATTTTCATATATTGAGGGGAACAGAGAAAGCTATTAGCTAAAACACTATTTACTACTGAGACAAGAATTGCAATAACATGAAAGTATGTCAGAAAGCATATACAAATACTAGTGGAAAGAAAAGATAATGTTTAGAAAAAGTCGGGTTTTTTCCAAATTTGATCTTATTGTTTTGACTACATTAGAGCACTACAAATTCATATTCTTTAGAATCATTCAATTTGCTGTTGCTAGGGGCCTTTCTCACTGCAACTGCGAAGTACATAAAAATACTGTAATTTCCCACCTATCCCCAACATAAGAAGGACATGAACTTGGTAATGGGACTGGAGCATCTCCCATATGGAGACAGGACAAGAAAGTAGTGGCTGTTCAGCCTGGAGAAGAGAAGGTTGTGTGGAGACCTCACAGGGCCCTCCAGTATCTGAAGGGGCTACAGGGAAGCTGGAGAGGGACTCTGCATCAGGAACTGTAGCAAGAGGACAAGGGGGAATGGCTTTTAGCTAAAAGAGGGGAAATCTACATTATATAGCAGAGGAAATCCTTGGCTGTGAGGGCAGTGAGGCCCTGCCACAGGTTGCCCAGAGAAGCTGTGGCTGCCCCATTCCTGGAAGCGTTCAAGGCCAGGCTGGATGGGGCTTATAGCAACCTGGTCTAGTGGAAGGTGTCCCTGCCCATGGCAGGGGGTGTAACTGGATCAGCTTTAAGGTTCCTTCCAACCCAAGCCATTTGATTTTTGATGTTTGATTCGATAAATAAGTTATAAACCCGTCATACATCAGGATAGCTGCAAAACTTTACTTTTGAACCATTTCAGATTTAATCTCTTTCTGCCTGATTGTCAGAACTTCTATCAGTAAAAGCACTGTAGTTAGTGCTATCTCAAAATACTTCAAAAAACTTTGCAGAACATGCAGATCAGTGGTAGTATCACAGTTTCCTCTGTCTTCAGAAAATGCCACTCACTAGAATTGCAAAAACAGTAAAGAAAAAATTGGTAAAATAAAAGGCACCTTTACAGAACACATTTCCAGAGGCACAGCTTTACTAGGAAATCCAATGCTATGTAAAAAGCAATTCACATTTTATTTTAAATTTCCATAAACTGTACAAAAATGTTTCATTCTCACCAAAAATAACAGCAATATTTTCAATCTTACTTCTAGACAAACAACAAACTCTTATTTTAATCTTTCCAGAGTGAGCTTACAAATAAACATACTATAAGATGGATCGGTTTGCGTCAGAGTTGGGGCAGAGCAAACAGATTTAAAAATTTGTGGAATAAATTTTAGGTTTTTAGTGTCTTTTAAGAATTTAAATACTCCTGCCATGCCTGTTAAGCCTAAAGAAAAAAGTTTTGTGTCTGACACAAAGGAATGTAAACAGTCATCAAGAGATTAAAGAGGTTGACTCTTCCAACAAAATCGTAAATGTACCCTTATATCACTGACATTCACTTTACACCAAGACCTGTCCACAGCATGGGGATCGTGCAATAGCTGAATCCACTCTCCAAAATGCCACTTAAATATACATCAAAGACTTTCTTAAAAGTTTGGGTTTTTAAAAAAAATCCTAAGTAACAGAACAGAAATAGATTATACTCTTCTTAATAGTTTGAGTTTCTTTCTTATCCTAATTAATCAGTGAATATGTAACAGCCCCATCAGATCTACAATCATAATGTACTTTTTCCACAACGCAATAAAGTAAACGAGCACCTAGTTAAGCCAATCAGATGTAGAAAGCACCTCTGCCAAGAGCATGGGCTTGTGTCAGGCTTGATTTTGTTTGCCAAACACATTTAGTATGGACTAACAACACATAATCTAGGTCTTTGACCACGGCTTGTTCAGCCCAAGGCCTAAAATGAAAACACAATTGCAGTGATTTTTTAAGATTTCACTGTTTTTTTTCTCCAGCTTTGAAACTTAATTAAGAAGAAGCTGTTTCAACAGATTGGTTAGAGCTTAAAAAGTTAGGCATCATCTGTTACTTCAGAGTTGTTTGAAGGAATACAGTCTTGAAATTCCACTTTATCTGGATAAAGTTTAATGTAAGTGTCCACCATCAAATCTAAGTCATGTTTTATGTCAAGGTTTATGTTCAGCAAAGCAAGGTTGCTTGACCTTTGCCCTGTCAGGGTGTTTTTCAGGTATGCCTTTAAGCGCTTTCGTCCTATTCCGTATTTTTCATTCTCCACCTTCATCACAGGAAGTAAGCATAAGACTTTAAGCAATGCATAAACATTAGGGAAAAACTTTATGTCGGGCAAGTGAAGTGCTTCATAAATAGTAGCTGGAAGTTCAATATCTTTTCCTCTGTGCTTCCACTTGATTCTCCAACAGTGAAGCTCAGCAGAAAGTGTGTCTGGATTGGGCAAGTCATTTTTGAACATGTCAGCATGATGCTCCTCAGACGTATTGAATTTCAGCTGTCCCATGACTGAGGGCACTAATGATAAACATTTAAGAGCTTTTAAGTGCTGTTCTGAGAAAATATCTTTTAATTCTTGAATAATATGCTCTACTGTTGGGACACTTAGGATTTCTTTGTAGTAATTTTCTGATGTCATATCAGGGTCGAAGTTCCCCTGTTGTGCCCTGCGAAATTTTCCTGGGAGTTTAATTTGTACATCCAGTTTTGTAGCCAAATTTGTGGCTTCCTCAAACCAAAATTCATGGTAAACTTCAATATTCTCCATCACTTCATTCAGAGAGTGCAATACTGCTGTTAAGCTGCCAGCTGCAAAGAACACATCTGATGTTTGTCCCTGGAGATTTTTTCCAAATGCTCTTGTAAAAGACAGAACATTTTTCATAATTACAATAGTGACAATGAAATCAAAATCTGTTAGTGCACTTGAAAGTACAAATGCTCGACTAACAATGAAGTTGTTCCACCTGACAGAAAAGTCACTGCTCACAGCATCCAAGCACAGTACCAGTGCTTGCAGGAGGTCCACTAATACCTCAAAAGTATCATGCCTGCCTGTCCACTGAGAACGGCAGATCTTCTTCAACTCATTACCCTTCTCGTCATTGTCCTGAAAAAGAGCAGAAATTGTGCTGTCCAGTTCTACTAGTAATTGTGGAGACTGATTAAAAAGACAGCAAACTTCTTCAATTGTTCCTAATGCAATGGAAACACCAACAACAGGAACAGATTTTGCCAGCCAAACATTTAAGGCACACGAGGAACACAGCGTATACACAGCTTGTGGATACTTTTCCAAGAGTCTTGTAGCCACAACTTTCATTTTAGAAGCAAATCCACTGGAGACAATGTAGGCTTGACCCCGACAGTACTCCATGTTTAGACCCCACTTTTCAGTAATAGTTGCATGGAACTTAACAGCTAAAATTTCAGGATCAGCCTCATATGGTAAAAACCCTATGAATTCTTCTCTTAGATTGTGAGAATCATCAACGAACCTCACCAACACTGGCAAATGTTCCTCTCCTGCTATGTCTACTACTTCATCGGTGACAATAGAAAAGAAGTGCGAGTCTCTTACTTCCCTCAGTGTCTCCTCTCTAACACAGTTTTCACAGATCTCAAGCATTTGTTTCTGCTGAGTTTTCGAACAATACTCAAGGTTGACTGCAGTCATCTCAAATCGTTTCCTCAGAACTTCATCGCCACCATTTATTCTATATTCCAATAGAGCCTGAAAGTTATCAGAAGTAAAAATACCTTCTGGAAGTTCATCAACATTATGGCCATCCAATGGAATATTTTGTTTACCCATTAAGATCAAAATTTCAAATAATGATTTAAGGTAATCTTTGTTTTCTCTTTCTTCCAATGTTAAGGGGACAGCTTTTTCCTCTTGTTCTTCCCCTCCTTCCTCTGAGACAGTATTTTGCTCATTGTTTTCATTTGATTCTTGAGTTGCCTGTTTCCGTTCAAAAGCATCATCAACTACAAAATGAAAATACTGTAAGTGTCAAAAATAAAACATAACATTTACTTGCCCATTACCTTTAATTTACCAGAGTCCAGACAATAATGTTTCCAGTTTAAAAGTGAATGAGTATTTTGGAAATAATTTAGACTGGCTGGCTGAATCAAGAAGGAACTCAATTATCCTCCTGCTATATATAAACAAATAGTTGTGAGTCCTGCATTACCTCGTCAGCCTTTGCAAATAAAGTTATTATCTCATTTATTTTGATCACTTACTCTTTTGTTGCTTCAATGTTCTTATTTCATCTTCACTCTTAAAAAAACAAACAAAAAGGACTTATATTGATGACAATGTCTCTAACATGTTACCTTAAAATATTAACATATCAAGATCAGATACAAATACTGTAGATGAGACCAGTTAACATTTGCCAAAAAGTGCTAGAAATTCTAAGACCAGGAGGTTTCTTGAGGTAGTTTATTACAGCCATGACATGTATCTACTAACTACATAAGAACAGTTGTATTAGGAGGTTCTTCAATATGTATAATTATTAGTAAATAGATTCCATTAAATAGATTCTGTTGCAATTTGGCAATGTAGTGCCAGTAGACAGAACTATCTTTAACTCCATTTTCTGTCAACAGATGCAACCAAACTCACAAAGAAGCATCTAGAAATTGTCTGCAATTTTTCAAATATAAACAGAGATTAGGCGTGGAATTCCTCTTAATTGTCAATATACTTATAACCATGGAGACACTTTCTCCCCTAAATGACACACAAGACACAATCCCATAGAAAAATTTCTCAATCTTGGTTTTATCCATGGATCATTTTTTTCAGAACAATAAGCTAAAACAAGCATGTCTGAATTGATTCAGATTTCAGAAGTTAAATGGGTGAACCAAAGATCACAATCAACATGCAGCAAGAATTTTGGGATATCATGCTTCAGTTGTGTTCAGTTGGCACTGTAGCAACAAGGAAAAGAAAACTATACATTTGATTTGGATGAAAGAATCAGCTCCGGACCAGCACATTTAATTTTCCAGATTATTAAAATTATTATTAAAAACTTCCTTAGTAGATAAAATTTTTATCATGCATTTAACTTATAATCAACAAAAAAGATACAGGAATAGGCAGCATAGAAAATACAAACACTCAAGCGGCTAAATATTTTTATTTTACATTTTTGTGTAGAAGTTTCACGTTAACTTACTTGTAATTTTTTCTTTTAATAATAAACCAATAATTTTACATTAAAAACTTACCAGCTCTTTTATCCTTTTCCTATGTCTGCTGTGGGGATTGTTCAGGTGACTTGTAAGATCAAATATAGTTGGCACAGCATTATCCCGTAAAACCGTTCTGTATGGGCTCTGTAAGAAAACAAGACATCTCAATTAGGGAATTCTCTGCGAAATTTGAGACACTGTGCCCTTTTTTTTCTCTCCTTCTTTTCTTGTTTATGTTATTATTCTAAAGTACTTTGACTTTTTGATGTTACCAAAGAGAAAGCTAAGCTATGCAATTTACATTTCAGGGATATCAAGAGAACACTGAAAATAGGAAGACAGATACTACAGAAAACTCCAATCCAAACTACAAATCCTTTTTTTTTTGTCCCCATTATCTTTATATCAACGACCCTGGATGCAATAATTTTAATTTACTGTAATATTATGATTTTTTTTTTTAAAAAATAAACATTCTGGATAAAAAGACATTTATGCATCAGAAAGGAAACATTTTGTTACTACTGTGTTTTGGGTTTTATCACTTATTTCACAATTCTAGAAACATTTCATTGTGAAAATGTTCAATTGCTTCTTTTTGTAGAACTATGAAGTCCACCAAGCACTACTGCGAAAATCATATTGAGGGAAAATTTATCTGTGATTAAAAAAAAAGAAGAAAAGACTTCTAGATGATCAGGTAAGTGCTCCCAGTTAAAAAAATATTTAAAGTAAAATGTTATATTTAGATATACTGTAAACCTGTGTTGCCTATACTGACTAATTTCTACTAAGTACAAAATTGTAACTGATGTCATCTTGTCATTAGATTGAAATACATTTCAAACAAACCCGGTTTCATAGCGTTTCCTTTCAGAGTCATAATTACTTCCAATTTTCATCTGCTTCAGGGATGCTGGATAATTAGAGACCTCATCATGTGTAATACCACTAGGACTTCAGAGTTTGACCTGCATATTTTAATTATCCTTCATAACTAAAAGATCCGTTTTGCTTATGTACTAGAGTGAAATTCAGCCTAGAAATTAAAATTTGATACAAAGTCCCAAGTCCACCCTTTCCTACTCTTATGCAAGCTGTTAAAATCATATTGTTGACAAAAAGAACTGAAAGCTATTACTTCATTAACAGAAGACAGTGCTTTGACTTTAGCTGGATGAAAATGTAACAGGAAATTATAGGCTGGCAGATGTAAAGAGTGTTTAAATCTTGTGGCCACAACAGAGTGTAATTTAACCAAATCACACCACATACACACTTCAGGAACAGGACATTAATAAGTTTAAATAATTACAGATATGCAAAATTACACCCAATAGACTTATATAATATTGTAATCTCTAGTGAAACAAGTGAAACAAAGAAAGCACTGCAGTGAGGGACAGTGTTCAACAAACACATTAAACCGCCAGAAGCACCACTTTTTCTCTCTCCTCTGATTGTTCATTTTCATTATCATTTTCAATGGCTGAGAGCCTGTGTGGAGCCCCAGGCAATGGCAGTGATCCCAATTAAGACTAAGAAATTAATTTTCCTAGGGACGAGTTACCCAGGAGCTGAAAGATTAAAAGGCAGCATTCTGGTGAAAAATGTCAGTCACATTTTGCAAGATGCAGTAAGCAAATGTTTGTTTTTACTTACACTTCTGCATATCATAGAAGTCTCAAAATGTTTAGCACACAATCTGTAATGCTTGTTGAGTTGATCTGGAGTTTTATCTTCTAAATCTGCCCTTCGACAGTTCTCTACCCATCTCTGACATCTGCATGTAAGGAGAAGAATTAGATAATCTTAGGATAAAACAAAATCCCTTACAATTTCAAACCATACTCAAAATTGGAGCGCAAGTGAGTGCAAGTGACCTTGATACAAGGCTCAGGAAAGTTCTTTACGACTTCCTTTGGAATATCCCATCAAATTTTTGTAAAAACTACTTTTTCTGCTTTTGCTCACCACTCAACATCACTCCACCAAATTCAGGAGTCTTTTCCCTTAATTTATATATTCTTGCCTTTGTCACGCACACACATACAGAGAGCAGATTGTAGCACAGTTGCTCATGAAACCTATTTAATTCTAAAGAATTTGCTCTTAAAAAGAAAAATTAAAAACCAAAGAGATGTGCTTGTAGTCTAAAGTTGTAACGTTTTCTAGGCAGTTTTTAAGATAGCTGTCTTTTCCACCTCCCTTCAAAATATAATATTCTTCTTCTTTATTGTGGTCACTGGGGGAGTTTAGAGTAGATTTATGAAAGCGAAATAATAACAATAGAAAAGCAATCATTCCACAGACGGTGCTTCCATGCCCGAAGAAAGTTCTCCTTAGATATGTATTTTTACATGTATTTACTTTTGCTTTGGATTAGTTCTCCAAGGTATACCACAAAGATAAAGAAATATTTCCTTTACTGACAGGACTCCATTTAGGTATGCAAGAGACTGTTTCCCCTGGTGAGTAAACCACTTGCAGCAATTGATGCAAATACAGTAGTGAGCTTCAACTTCCCCTAATGGGGTATACGCCATCACTCTCTGAGCAACAAAGTTACTTGTTCTGTTGCTAGAAGTTAGAAGAAAGCAATTTTACTATTACTTTTGACTGCAAACATGAAATTATTGTTTATAGCAGTAAGGAGGGAGAAAAACAACTAGTGATTACTCAACAATATAAGAACAAAGGCTGTCTTGTCAGATGTTTTGGTGGGCAGCAGAGATGAGGAAATCACAGGTCTCAGTGGATTCACCTCTACTTTAGCTCAGTAAAGGGCAATTGTGCAGATGAAAGAGGGGAATCTTTGATTCTGATCTCTGCTGGCTGAACCATTTGTGAATCTCAAATTTTTGCTCATGCAAAATAGTAAAATAACAGTGACGGCAAATGCCATAAATCAAAATAATTTCTAATATTGTTCTTGGAGATCCATACAGAGTGTCAAGAATAGGTTAGAAACTGTTGTAAAATAGTTGATAATTGTTAAACATGTACTGCTAAAAACTTTGGTTATTATATTGTAAAAGGGGCTAAAAGGATAGTTATAAGAAATACGGTCCCCAACATACCATATTACACCTAAGTAAAGTGCACCCCCCCCCAGCTAAACGAGCCAGCCTGGACAGAATTGTAATGGGCCAATCAAGCACCTTAAACCTTCATGCAAATGAAGGATCCCAACAGAAACCAATCCAAAGGAACAAAAAAACAGGATAAAAAGGGCATATGACCCAGTGAATTGGTGCCACTCCACCCAGAACATCAGGGACATTGCTGCTCAAGAAAGGAAGAAGACCCAGCACCAGCACTGCAGCATCCTTGACAGGAGCTCTCCTGCTGGATCCATGGGCCCCCTTGCTTTAGGCCTTTTTATTATTATAATAAATGCTGAAATCACTTTTATTTCCAGGAGTGTGTTCCTGTTTTTAACACAGAGTATGCTTAGTAATGACTTAAAATAAGGAAAGAAAACGATGTTTTAAAAAATCTGATCTTTTGGCACAACAGATCTTGCACTACTGTCTCGGCAGTGCAATCACCCCAAAAAGAGAATGGGAGCTTTCTTCACTTAATCAAATGATATAAACACTCTTTGGGAGACCTGTAGCGTGTAAATTATATTGACTCTGGCTCTCAGACTTTCTCAGTGGGTGTTTTCTACTAAACAACTATTAAATGTGATCACAAAGGCTGATCAGCCTCCTCTATAGTGGGGAGGGTTTCACTCCAGAGAAAGAGCCTGACCACATGGTCTTACCTGCTTCTCTCAGTGATTCAGGGAGGCTGACAAACACTAAGAGAGAGCAAAACCAGAGCTCCTTACATTATGTTAACTCCCCTGAATCACATCCTGGCAATCACAGGGAGACAAATTGGTGGCAGGAATGGTGCATTCAGAACTGGCACACAGTTGTCAAGGGCAGGCAAACATCAGCCTGAATTCTTTGCCCCCCCATGGTAATGCCAACCAAAGAACCTAGTAACTTAGTAAGTACTACGTGTAGTACTTAGTAATAGTCAAGGATCAGATCAATGAGTGACAGCAAGAGATACCACCAGCTCTTCAGAGAGAGCTTACTCAAAAATGAGTCTCACACAGATTTCATTAACCACCCAATACTCCTTTCCTGATGCCTTAAGTTTTAG
>VXBC01004899.1:526066-579594 GCA_013399945.1 Ploceus nigricollis | reverse complement strand
CGCCTCCTGGAGGGCTCTGCCCCGGCCTGCCCCTCGCCCTGGGCCTTGGGGTTGGGGAGCGCTTCGCATGTTCGAGCAGCCCGGCACGAACACTGAAGGGATGAGGAGAAAGGCTCTACAAGGCTGCTTGCGTTATACAGCTGGTCTCCCAGTAGTGCCCGGTTACTCAGATGCATTATCATATATATAAAAAAAAAAAAAAAAACCACCAAAAAAACAACAATCAAACCAAAACAAAAATTCAGGTACTTTTAAAATAATGTTGGAAGTCTTCCACTAGCACAGCTGTGAAATATTCAGTGATGACTCCAGAGGGATCTGCAGAGCCCTGAATGATACTCAGAGCAGCTGAACCTGCTGGATTTCTTCTTAATACTGTTTAAAATGGCTCAGGAAGATACTTGGAGTAGATTTTAAAACTCCAGAGGCTGTGTCTAGTTCCTGATGTTATCTTGCTCCAGCACAGTCAGGGTCAGGTCCCCATCAGAATCAGAGAATGACAGGCTCTGGGGATGCGTTGCCTGCTGCTCCCACACCTGGGCACGGAGATATGATCACTGTGTTGTGTTCCTCTCTGGATATGGAGCTAGTTTCAGTTTGGGGTAAAATATCTCTGTCCTGTTTGCTTTGATTTCAATTAAACATATTGCATTTTTATGCTTAGAACTGGTTTTGCATAAAAAACCATCCTTGACACATATGTGGATAAAGTACCCCAGACAATGATTTCCTTTCACAAAAATTTCCAAACAAAGCGGCAACTGTGGGAAGGTGCTTACAAAGTCATCTTTGTAATGCTTTAAAAAAAATGTTTGAAGATCATGTGAGAAGCACAAACAGAAGAAATTTGAGAAACAGCATTACACTTCACAATCCTCTGTGTCTTCACAAAATCTAACATTTAATTTTCAAGTTAATGGCATTATATTCTGGACCATACATCAGCCCAGCTCAAATAAAGCCCCCAGTTTGTTACACAGAAGTTAACATTTGTTACATAGAAGTTAACATTTATAATGAAGCTGTGATGGCACTCTGAGTTTTTATATGATTTTTCCTTAGAGTAAGCACCATCATCACAGCAAAACCTTAGGCTGTGTCTGATCATATACTGAAAAATCAGTTTTTACAGAGAGAAAACCCAGAGAAAGACAGATTAGTTATGAAAGTGATCTGTAAACAACCCTTGCTGCCTTGGTCCTCATCAGGTTTGTGGCACAGAATCAGCCATTTTGTTTTCTACTGAGGGACACATTTTCAAAAGATAATACATTGTTCACTAACATACAACAACTATAAAACAATGAAAGGATACAGCTGTTCCTTTCAAATACTTTCCATCATGAGCACTCTGAGCTGCACCAAAAAAAAAAATCTGTGCATGTGCATAAAAAAATGATTCCATTAGCAGTATGGGGAGCCATTCTCAGATGTAGTGAAGACTGGAGTAAAGAGGCTCTACTCAAAAACTAGCATGCAATAACATTCCTTCATATATAAATCTCTCAGTTTTTTCTAGAAAGTTGCTGGAAGAATGACCAGATAGAAGAGTTCTGGACATTCAAATGTAGCTGACAGTATCTGTATGCACATGCTCGAAATCTATGTTGTTGGGGCTTTCTTTTTCATAATTTTCAAAATATCAAACTGATGACTTCTTAAGCATTTTTCATGCTGACAATACTCAGTTCAGGCTTTCCTAAACAGTGTTGTTCTAGAAACTCCCCAGACTTCGAAGCATTAATGACATTGTTAACAGATGTGTGTTAAGCACAACATGTCATTATGCAGTCAAGGAAAGTTTGTGAGTCATCTGTTTTGTAGGGCAATTTTCCAGTTGATCAGAGAAACAGCCTGACCACATTGCATAAGGTCTTTGATCTGTATCATCCATCTCTAGTCATGCCCAGTCACAAGGATTTGCCTGGTCACTAGATAGAGGGCTTGCCAGAAATTCTGACAACTAAACTTCAGAAAAGCTGAAATATTTCCCATGGAAGAATGTTTTATCCCAAAAAGAAACTCAACACTGATTACCTTTTTCTCCATCCTTTAAATAAAGCAACAGGGCCACAAACGCTAACAGATTACACATCACAGCAACAACCAGAAAAAATGACAATGTTTTAATTTCAACAAATCAGTTTGAAAAATAAAATGGAATAACCATCAACTTTCTGCTCTGAAAGGCAAAATTCTTTTGCCTAAGAAATCTATTGATTCTTTGACCATTCATTTTGCCACTTTTTGCAAATCCTTCCTTCCTACAGTGTATCATTACCAGTTCAAGATCCACATCATCAACGAAATCCAAGGCAAGCCGATAGACCCAGCTTTCACCGTGTCTCTGGCAGGGACTAAGGCGGATGCTAAAGACCTGCACATCCCACTGTGAGTGTTGTATCACATGTGATTGTGCATGTGACAAAAGATGCATGTGACAATTTGTAATGTCATACCACATTGATAATCATGCTGTGAGGGAAATGGTTTAGTACAACTAAGTGAACATGAACTGGAAATTGTCCTCTCTTCACTCATACTCCCTGAAAGTCACAAGTTCTTACAATGATGATGCAGTTTGTGCAGAAAAAAATTGTTAGAGTACAAACAGTAAATTTGGAAATTTTTCTGTCCACTTATTTGGTCCATCCCATAGCTAAGACAGGGAGGTATAATCAATTAAAACACAAATGAAAAAATCAGCTGTAATTAAGATGAAGAATTTTGGATATTTGTCATGATGGACACTATCTGTATTAACGAAAACAAAGTCAAGAGTGTGGCTCAGCATTTGCTCTAGCAGGCAGAAGTTGTAACATAGATGCTATTATGGGAACCTTTTCTTTTTCTGTCAGAAACCACTACTGCTTCATCAGCTGTTCAAGCTTCTGCCACTTCTGCTTCTTTCCTAGCATGTTGTCATATTTCATCACTTTTTTGCACCTGGAGGAAGAAGATTCTTGACACATTAATGTTTTGTCCTGGAAAAGCAAACATAGTTCTTTCTCTGGTTTTCTGAGGAAAAAAAATTCAGGTTTTTTCACTTTAATTCATAATAACTAAGACAACATTATTCTCATCTTGTTTTCTGTAGAGTTGAAGGTATTACTGGGAATAAAACCTACTCCTTTCTCATCACCCTGGACACTGATATCGGCGACCTCATAATGATGAAGTTCAAATGGGAAGTACCTCCACTTTGGGGAAATATCTGGGACACATTTCAAACCATAATACCATGGACAAAAGGCACCCGTCGACCAGGACTTATAGTGAAGGAAATAAGAGTGAAAGCAGGGGAAACACAGCAAAAGTAAGTGTAATGAGAGCACTCAGTAACTGCACAGGTGTTTGGCACCTAGGTTATCCCAGTTCAAACACAAGCATCTGAGCCCCAGCAGTCACACCAATGAATGTAATTACCTCACTCCATAAGGACCATATGAAATTTCAATGAAACAAGATACTATGCAAGATAAATAATGATTCCAGCATTAACATCATGAAATATTCAGGTTCCTACTTACAAAAAATATGCCAAATCTTAATTATTTGACTTTCAATACTTACTTCCTAGAAAAACTCAGCATCACCATTCTTGAAAATACTCATTAGAAGGATCATGTGCTGTACTACACAGTCCTCTGATTATTTTTGGTGTTCTTCTTTCCCCTGTTTATTGCTTTGAAACTGGATCACCACGTCTGAGCAGCCTTGTTCTCTACAAACAGCAATGCTAACAACACATCTGAAACTGCCTACTCACAGAGAGAAATTTCAGCCAGAAGACAGAATAAAAAAACTTATAATGATTCTCACTGCTTTAATCCTTTGAGAAATTTTAACTGAGCAGTTTAATTAAGGTTAATGAGAAAAGCATCTTACCTTGTAACTGAGGTTCAGTCCTAGAAGGCAAGTTTTCCTTCATACATTCCCTTTCTTACCACAACTGGTGCAGACTTCCTGCAGAACAACTCTTACTGGCAGAGCTGCATCTCCTTAATATTGACACAAAAAACAAATTGGACAATTTAAAGAGACATTCCATAAGACAATCTGTGTGTGCTGGGGGGCAGAGGAAGGATCACATTCTCCTAGGTTGAATCCATCTAAAAACGTATTTTGAGGGGTTTTCCTAACCTGGCACTTGATACGCGCTCCTGCCATTAAAATCAAAGGAGTCTCTCTAACATCTCCTGCTATTTTAAAAGCCATGACCCAAAATCAGTACTGACCTAGCTGGCAAAGCAAATTAATGCAAAGCATACATTGCAAACTAGGGAGCTCTGTTTAGGTGCAGGTTCCTGTACCTTGAGATAAAAGGTATGAAGGTGAGAACTCATTTTCCTAACCAGGAAGCTCTTATCCAATGCAGCTGTGCCAGTAACCTGGCACAAGCTATTTACTGCTGATGTGCTACTTTCCTTATCTAGGAAGTTATTAAGTGAGGGGGGCACTTATACTGACAAAAAATAATGCTGGTATCTTCAGGTACCTAATGCTCCTTAGAAGTTTTTTTGCTGTAAGTGGAAGCAGTTTGTGCCAAGCTTTTAATGGACACTGATTATGTGCTGGGTTTTTGTTCTTTGCAATCTGGGCAGTGACATTCAGTTATCACTGAAATACTGCATTAATGTTTAGGGGAGGAATGAAAGATTATTAGGTGGTTCTAAAAGCATAAACAAAGGACATTCAAGGAAAAGTATTTTCTTCAAAGCAAAAAGGTATGTAGAGTTCTGCCTTCCTCAAAATACCAAACATTGTGTATTGCAGAATTAGCAATTTTGGAAATTCAATAATTAAAAAAGGTAGTAAACATGAAATGTATTTTGACTTCTCTTGTGCTTTCACAAGCATTTGAACAGTTCACAATATTTTATCTCTGGGTTATCTCTACCTCTAGATATTTGTGATCTTTGAACACATGATGAAAGTTCCTTTGTTAGATTATCTAATGGCAAAGACTTGAAATGTAACAGCATGAACTTAAAAAGCAATTAACAAACAGACCATTACGAGCAATAAAGTACCTGATTCCAACATTTGGTTTCAAATATTTCTGTAGCATATGCAGTTGCTGATGTTAGCATCCTACATAGCTGATTTTTAGCAACCTCCCAGCTAAATATCAGTATTCCAGCAGCCCAAATAGGGCGACCATGCTGGTAACAGAGAGAGTTGGAACAATAACAATGCCCCATTGACAGTAAAGCCCAAGTGACTGTGAGGATGTGCTATGGAGAACATGCACAGTGATACCAGAGACACAGAGGCACAATGCACTCAGTACCCAGGAGCTGCCTGCTGCTCTTCTCTGTATCTATGGTCTGGCAGGCAGATACAACTCTTTCCTCACAAGCCTATAAAACAGAAAGCTACCTTCCTGTAAAAGACAGCCTAAAGAACTGGCTAAAAAATGGGAGACTCTAACTAACGTTACGCTTTCTAACCAACATTGTACCCACATGCTGTCTTTTCTTTCCAGGAACACATTTTGCCCCCAAAGCATCGACAACATTCACCTTCATCCATCCCAAGAGAAGACATTTGTGAGGTGTGAAGATCTCTTCCAGAGACAAAACAGAAAATGAGCAAGAACACAAAAAGGCAACTCCTCTCCAAAATACTCAAAATATGATACATCTACTAAAACGTTTTAAAAATTCACAGCTGCATCAAATATCCTAGCAGTTTCAGAGGTGCTGAAAAAATACACTAAGATATTTAGTTTTTGTCATCTGACAGGAAGCTGAAATATGCTCTTTGTTCATCTAGAAGCATACTCTGAAAATGATCAGTGAGTGGCTTCATCAAGGCAACTGTCAATTTTCAACTGTTTAAAATTTGAAAAAAAATCTGCTCAACAGAAATAAAAATGTTATTTGACAAAATCATTGTCGTAAGCCTTTGAAAAGCTTAATTTTGTTGGATTTAAGGGAAAAAAAGAAACTTCATTTCATGGTAAATACATTGAAATATTAATAGCTATGACTATCAGTTAAAACTTTGCTAAATTATTTCCTAATGAAGGGAAAGTTAAATAGTTAATTTAAGAAAATAGTTAATAGTTAATAAAAGAAAATACTACTAAATAGATATAAAAATATAAAATGCTTGAGCTGTAATAACCATATGAAAACCCCAATAATAGTATCATCTAAAAAATCTGTAATAAACCTTGTTCTCTGAAAATGCTTTGCTATTTAACTATTTTAATTAAAGAACTGATTTAAATTACTAGCAATTTAATTATTTGAATGATGTTTAGTATACTACACAAAATTCTAGCACAACTAAGTTCAGTTAATTTTTTGCATTTAAATCATATTTAGCCATTCAGGTAAGGTCTGAGATTTTTAGATTCTAAATCTCTGTATACCAGATTTTGGCATGACTTGAAACTGCCAGAATAAATGAAAATGGTTAAACCTTCAAACAACTACAGAGCATAAAAACAAACTTTGTAAGGTCAAACATACACAATTCCCTTGTTTCCTATGTCAGAATATAAACAACAAAAAGGAACATTATTGTCTTAGGTTGCTTTTATTCTACAGTTTGTGTGTACTGAAGCAGAAATCAATATATATGTATTCATTTGTCACTTTAATGCTGAGCACAAGATTAATTAAAAATTAAGGCTTCTTGAAGTCTGAATTTTGAATGTAATTTGTGCTAAATGTTCTCTAAGTAGTAAAAAAATGTGCAAGAAAATGCTAGGACTTGAAACAAAGCATATTTTTTAATACCAAGATATTGCAGGGAATTTTGAATCAAAATATCCAGATGTTATCAGGAATAAAGTGGGATTTATTTAGATAGCCTGACAACTGAACAAGCTGAGCAGATCCTGCAAGCAGTGAACAGTGATCAGATGTGGAATGCAGGCGTCTCTGCCAACCGTTCAGAACATTAACTTTTTATAAGCTGCTTTCAATAACGACCATCCCTTTAAACAAACAGGAATACTCCTCAATACAGAATCAGAAAGGCTCACAAACTACAACAGGAACTGAAGCATACTTCGATCTCAAATGAGAATTGTTGTCCCTCCTGAGGTGTCCATTCCAGAAGCTGTTCCAATATTTAAAATGGCTCATAGGAGTAGCATCTTGATTAGATAAATATTCATCTATTTAAATACAAATTCCATGCAAAAGAATCGTTAGTTCCTCACTGAAAACAAAGGTCTGTGCTTTGAAAGATTCTGTTCAATGAAGCAAACTGTTTTTTTAAACACAAAAGTATTTCCACCTTCTGTATCAAACATTACAATTTAAGTGATTAATTTCATGCTTCAGGTTGCTATCTTGAGTATTTAAATTTTGCAACATAACTATTTTATGAGAGCTCTGTAATGCATTCTGTGTTTGTGTAAGAATCAATTGTTTAAGTACAATAGCTGAGTCAAATCAGGAACATACACAGTAGGAAATTTCACCCAAAAGTATGTGAGAGAGTTAGGTAAGCAACAAGGCCTTTTGTTTGGTTTATTTTTTACATTTATAGTAGCTATAATCCACTGGAGGGACTCAATTGCTAGAGACCCAGTGAGAGCATTTTTAGGGGCATGAAGTTACAATGAACCATGTTCTGCAGAATGACAGGCAAGGAACAAATGACAATGTGGCCATTTTAGTGTTCCAAAGCAGAGAGAAGTATGTGGGGCTAACTCAAATTAGGCATCTCTCTAGATTGTTTCTAGAATTGAATTGTTGCTTCTGCAAAAAGCTACTAAAGACCTGCCACTTACTTCTGTTTCAGGGTTTTCTTTTTTCATAAAATACTTGTCTATTTAGAGAATTTAATACTGTCACTGAAATTGCATTTACGAGAGAATTTAATACTGAAATTGCATTTACATAAGTTATCACCAACTTTCTAAGCTATGAATTTTGTAAGCTTCCTGAACCAAATCCTACCCCTACTCCTCAAAAAAAGTCTTTTTCAGAAGAAGTTGAAGGATGACAAAGCAAGAGACAAAGGCTAAAAAGAATTGGGCTGTACTCCGACAGTACAGAAACTACAGTCTTAGAAACATTTCAGACATCAAAATTGGCATTTCTTGCAAATTACTATGACTTTCTTGGTAAGGAGGCTGTTTCAGGAGAAACAGGCACTACTTCAGGAAAAGCAGGTGGAAGAAGGGTGAGAGGTGTCTACATTGTGCTGAAACTCGAGAAATGGGCGTTTGATGACTTCTAGCGTTTGTGAAAAAACATTCTCCAGTTCTCAACTAAGTGAAGATGGTATATCCTCAGATAGGACAATTTGAAAGGTTTTAAAAAGCCAAGTAGGAAAATTAAAAACCAGTGAACTCCTGCAGATATGAAGATACTTCTGATGCCATTTTTCACAAATCATATACCCAAAAAATTCTGTCCCTGTTTTGACAGCCATTACACTGATTTCTGATATAAAAGTGGAATAAAGCTCAAGCTGTAATACATTCAGTCTCACCCTGCCTGAACATAAAACTGAAGTCATACCTACAATCTCAAGTGCCTAAGGTGGTGCCTTACTCTGTGCTCATTGGAATTACTCCTGTCTCACTCCATACAGCTGACTTGAGACCTTGGAAGCCACCAGGTGCTTACTCCTGTCAGAGTACAGACAGCTCAGTGAGAGAATGGCTGCTGTCCTCTTCATCACCTCTCTGCAATAATGAACCTCCAATGTTCAGAAATAAAAGCCTCTTCCTTCCTTTTTGTGTTTTTCCTGAAAGAAATATTGGAATGCTAATTAAAAACCAAATTACATCAATGGTATGGTATCAAGCTCTTAATTGCTTAAGAGGACTTTGATGCCTTTGTCATGCTCACACCATTCTGACTACGCTATATATGCTTCTACATGAGGTGAATGTATACATTTAATAACTGAACATTAAAAAATGCAAGATGAATAAATCAGTATGTACAAATAAGATTATGTCAAATATTAGCTAGAAAAATTATATACTGCTTTGTTTCACTTATGCTTTAAAATATACATGAAACTTGTATTTGAGCTGCTTAGGTATTATTCCACTCCTCTGGGCTGTGTTCTTACACAGATTTAAGCACAACCACCACCACCTCTATGAGGATTTGCAGAAGGGCTCTGCTCCAAGGGATTTTCTTTTAATGCCCTTTGCACAGACAGTGCTATTTAGCTACAGGGAGAAGCACTTCTATAAAAAGTCATGGGGGTGGTGGGGGGAGCATTGTGAGGAAGGAACTCTGAGTATGCTTTGATAACATCAAAGTCCACTCCACTCACTTCGGGAAACAGATGTCCAAGCAGGCCACTCTCAACAAACAGCCCTAAGAATGGAAGACTCACTGGCAGGACCTGGCTTTGAAAAGCTGTCTTATCACTTAAATCAACCACGCAACACAACAAAAACCCAGAGACACAGCTTAGCAGTTTTAAAACGCCTTGCAAAAAGCACATTTGCTCCTTCTGTAAATCTCATCCACCAATTGTGTATTCAGAGTATTGCATATTAATTCCAATATTCTTCTCCAAATACATTTCCAAAGGTATCCATCAGTAATGATGATACCAGGCTTGAACATCCCACCAGCAACTAGTTTTTCATTTTGGAGGTAAGAAAAGTTTTATTCCTGTGATCATGTAAGTAATTTAAAATTAATTTCATGGTTTTCCCTAAACAGGCCACACAAACACATTTATTCTTATATATAACTGCAGGATGTTAAAATTGAGAGGGACACTTTGACAGAGATAGTACAACTACATTTTGACATGACTGTAAAAGCCAAAAATCAAGCAAAGTGGAATCTGTGTATTCCTTTTTGCTTTCAGGGCTGAACAAGTAAAAGGATCTTCAGAAGATGATTTCATCAAGTCTATTTATTAATGCATTTCAAGTTTCAAAAAACCTTACATATCTTTGCACAATACTTTATTTTTTGCATTTTTTAGTAAAAATTTCCAAAGTGAACAAAAAAGAGACTGTATAAAACACAGTGGACATGAAATCGACAGTAGTATTTCTGTTTCATTGTCTTGAACTTCCTTTCGGCTTTACCACATCTCGACTTGCAGTGGAGAGTTCAGTGCACATTTCTGTTTTCAAAAAACATTTAACTTAGACTCAAAATAAAATAGGGCAGCATTTGTCTGCCAAAATCCTACCACAGGATAACATTACAGGCAAAAAATTTACATGTTCCAAAGTCTACCACACTCAAGAAGTTACTAAGAACTCTTGCTGAATAAAAGTCACCATTTTAGAAATCCAAACCCACTTCCAATCTTTGCACAGTCTTAAAACAAATGTATTTAAAATGACTTAAAAGCAACTACATACACTTCTAACTAGTTAAGATCATTTAGAATTATTTATATAGTCTATTGGACTTGGGGTTTCATGTACAAAATTTGTCTCTAAACCATGTACAAAAAGCTGTATTTTGAAAAAGTTACCACATACTGTACAAGTTTACAAGGAAGAGATCCCATTATATTCTGTAACATTTTTGGCCTTGCTGGCTTGCGTCACATTATGAGAATGATTGTGTAAACCTTATACTCTTAAAAAACAAAACAAAACAAAAAAAACAACCAAACAAAGGAAGCCTGTCCAACCCTTAGTAAATTTTCTCCTAAGCAAAGCCAGGAAAATTATAGCCATTTGCATCTCTAATTAGCTTGGTGCTTTTGGAAAACAAGCAATAAATACATCACAAGCTTAAACATTTTGTAATGCCCCCTTTCATCTCCTGCATAGCAGTAAGCACCTTAAGACATCTTTTATTCATCTTCAAAAATGCCAATTATTTACATTCGTAATAAAAACTCTGGAATGGGACATTGTGCTGTTGAACTTCACTACTGGTATAAATGTGGGAAAATTGGTAGTCCTAACTACAGTTTTAACTCTGCCACAGTAGCCAGGAAAATCACTCTACTTTAGTGGTTATCAATCAACAGTATCATGCTGAAAAGTTATCCAAACAGCTGATAAATTAAAAAAGAAAATAAAAAACTACAGCTTTTCTTTCCACATCCCTTAGAACATGAACTTGATTACCAAACTGTAAGAATATCTGAACAGCCCAAATAAAGTGGTTGCAATTTTTAAAACAAGTTGAATAACAGGCAAAATTTTCTAATAAAGAATGGAAATATTTGATCTAACTATTCATTATTTCACTGAATAATCAGACAAATTAAAAATATTTAGCTGAGCTACAAGGAAGACACATAAAACATTTTTGAAACACTCTGACATTTGCAAAGTTTGCAGAACACCTGTTAAATCTGTCTAAGACCATCCAGGCTTGTATGCTGTATCTTAACAGCTGTTGGATAAAGATGAAATGAGTGCTTGAAACAACTTTGATAATGATTAAAAAAGTGTGATTGGATTCAAAATTGCTGTGTAAAGCATCACAGGACCCTTGACCACTACACACCATCATCCTCTGTTATCCTGAGTATGTCAATTAAACAGTAATTTCTTCATTAATAGCGGAAAAGTTTTATAATACAAAGAAACATCCATATTGCAGTTCTCTTGTTTACAATTGCACACAAGTACGGGTGTACGTTAGAAATACATGTCTGCATATAACAATGTATATACATTGACAAGTAATGTCTCCAATGCTGAGGTGGTCTAGCTTCCTAGCCTTGTCTGGCAGTTGAAAAATATATCTTTTTCTCAATTCTTGAGTAAAAGTTTTACTACAGCCATATTTGCCTGCAAGTGAAGACAATGCAGCAATGAAGAGCACAGAAGGGGGAAAGAATCATGATATGCTAGGACTTTGTGCCACTAAATTAAAAATATTCAAGAAAAACACTTTTCTTCTTTTTGAGCTGGAAGATTCTCTCATTAAAAATTAACCACTTCCACTTGTTTTGAGGGCATATCATGCTTTTTTTTTTTATTTCCTCTTCAATTTTTGAGAGTTAGACTGGGGACAATGACTCATTAGGTTTTCTTTGGAGTGAGTTTTCCCATTGTAGGCACTAGGAAGAACCAAGGCAAAAAGCTGCAGTCAGCGTCTCATATGTCCCATCTGATAACTCTCTCGGGGCCTTTGCCGCTGTGGAGGCTGAGTGGTTTGTGGTGGTCTCCTCCTTTTTAAAGTGCCTGTTTCAAAGAAAAGTAGCCATTATTAAAATAATTTTAAAAAACTCAAGTTATTTCCAGAAGAGTTGCCCTGGCCATGCAAATTAAATACAACTATTTTTCTGGAAGGCTTTGGATTTAGACCTGCAAAGTTTTAACTAGATGAGTAACTGCATGGAAGACATACAGAATACAGTTCAGTATCTCAACAGCACTTCCTTAAACAGGCCAATTCTTAAAAAATGTAGCATGGAATAGGAAATAAAAGGAACTCTGATGCTGGAAAAAGTCTTTAAAGCTTTCTTTTGATAAGTATATTATGTTATAGGAAAATAAGAATTAGATTTTCATGAATTGTTTCACTGGCATTAATTCCATTTGTAGTTTCACAGTGCCAGCCTAAGAACTGTATGTTGAAACACCTGAAATTTCTCTTTAGAACTAAACAGCTGAGGAGAAAACATATCTCTATAATTAGCTGAATTACTCACCTGGAAGTGGTTTATGAGGAGGCAACTTTGGATTACTACTTGGAGTATGAACACTGCATATCTTAATGAAGCCAGCCATTAACATGATCAATGCAATTCCCATAAGCAACACTGCCCACCAATAAGCCTAAAAAACAAAACCACAACAACAACAAAAAGATTGTGTAGGGGCTGGCAGACATGCACAAGAGATAGAGGACATTGAATAAGGCTTTTCACTGTGTTTTAGAAGTCATCAAAAAGCTTTCTGAAACATCACCAAGAATATCCAGCCTAACATTTGAAAGAAATGTCCCCAAAGTTCTTCCACAGAAAAGCCCCAATACTTCCATTCTAGTATCAGAAGGGTACTTCACAGAAGATACACTCCAGCAGAGCTGTATAAGCCTAAAACGATCAACAGCTTACACAAAATCACCTATGCAGCTCTCCAAGGGTGTTTCACTCTAGCTCCTCTTCCAGTATATTATTATTAAATTGACATCTAGCACAATAAAAATTATGAATGCTAAAGATCAAAATATTTAGTTCCTTAAAAGAAGAGCATTCAAATATGAAGAGTCAAAACATGAAAAAACAGTAAATTAAAAATGTGAATGAATAGAGGTATTAACAGATCATATTTATTTGTTTGTTTCCATTCCCTTCAATCTAGCAAACTTATTTGTTGCACACAGGGTGCTTACAGAAAATCCAGTAAAACAAGGGCTAATTATACTTTGAAGAATGCTGAAGCAGTCTGCATATTAACACTTATCAGCTGTGAATTTTGATTACCAAGAACATTTCATATTAGACTTGTAATATAAAAATATACTTACCACAATCCATTCTGCAATATTTTCATATAGTTCTGGATTAAAAATTGCTTTCTTTAATCTAGCTAGAGGGCCATCAGCATCTACTAGCCGACACCTCATAAACACATCACAGTAGCCTTTGAAATCGTTACAGGGAGATCCAGGCTGCAAAGTAATGGTTTCAAGATGAAAGTATTCCTGCCATCGGCTCGAGCCTGTGCTTGCACAAGTAGCTGGGTCCACTGAAAAGTGAATACAAATGAATCAAACCATTATTGTATTAAAACATCCATGCATGAATAACCACCCTAGTGTTTAATTGTTCAAAATGCTTTTCTAATAATCTGTAAAAATGCAGAATTTATTGTTTATTTCCTAGACAGTACAATGCAATGTCTGTCTGAAAATATGTTGGAACAAAATGCTCTCAAATCTAACAAAAACTCAAGTACAAACACCATGAGCAGGTTCCTCAGACCCCTCCTCCTCTATTTACACTTATGATTCAGGTAAATCTTACTTTTTCTCATGCAGCAGACATGGCACAGTTCTCTATCATCCTTGCCATCTGAACTAGCACATGTACACTCCTCCAAGCCATGCTTCTCACAGATAGAGCCAGCACATTGCTGTGGGAGACAAAAGCACAGCAACACAAAAATCAATTTCACTTCTGAGCATACTGACATTAGGAAAGATATTAACAATTAATATCTGAAAGCATAATTATAGCTCTAAAAATGCTTATCAATAAATCAACTGCTTCAATTTTTTTCCTAAAGCTTATAAACAAAAGATTATTACAGTTATTCAACGTCAATATTTTGGCATATTTTCTAGTTTTTTAAAAGGTGATTTACTGATTTTATTTTTTAACACGGTATCTTCTTTTATAACCTGAGAGTACCCTGCAAAACACCCACAGCACCACAGTTCACACTGAAACGTGACTACTCAAAATCATGGTTAGAAAAATAAATTTAACACATGTACACACAAATAGCTCTCTTGGAAAATAATAAAAATTAATGGCAGAAAAGAATCTGTATTTAATTCCACTGTGTGAGGGTTCTTCAAACTCCAAGTTCAGTTTATCTACAATTTTGTTTCAAAATCAGCAACTATATGAAAACAATTCCTCTATCTTTAAGATGGCTATAAATTAGCTGAAAAATATTACAGGCAGTACTTGATTAAAATCCTGGATTGTGGAAAACAAACTTACAGCAAAACAAGTTACAGGTGTTAAAGAGGATGATTTTCGCTTGTGTTTGCTTCCAAGCAAACACAGATCAATTTATAAGAGACTTCCCATTAATATTTCATGGCAACTGCCATGTTCTCTTCAGCCCAGGAAACTAATGGCAGTTCAGAATCATTCTAATTCCATATGCTTCCACATCAGTGCTATATGTACATGTTTGGAGAAACTGTGTATTGCCAATAAACCAAATTCAACCTCTATTGACAGTATATCCAGTTTTCTAAGGCAACAGAATTATTGACCAAGACTGAAGAAAAGTGAAAAAGTGGCAACAGGAAATAAAACACTTTCATAATCCTGATTTTTACAAAAAACTTTAAGTGTAACTTTCTCAGACAGTGCTGCTACCTTGGGATTTGTTACCTACTTCTAATCCTTGGTGTACTTTCACTGTTATTTTGACTGACACCAATAAATCAAACATCTATACAGAAAAAGATACTGAGCTTGCACTCCTGTGCAGTAAGTACAGAAACCGTATCAATTCACAGCACAGTGCCCTGCAATAAACCACATTAGCAGTTACATAAGACTGTAAAAACCATACCCCCTTTATGCAAACTTGTGTGTTCCTGTTGCACACTGTGAAGTTCTCTTTGGGTTCAGATATTGGGCAGAGAGCACTGACACCATTACACATTCCTTCCTTAGCACAGTCTGAGTCATTCCGACACTTATCTGTCCTTGATTTGAAATCACACTGGGCAGTGCAACACGGGCCTTGGCTGGGGCTGCAAACAAACACAGATTGTGGATGCCAAGTATGAACCATTCCAAACAAACTATTCACCCTGAAACCTACTCAAGCACTCAACAAATTTCTGATTTGTGCTAATCAAAATGTGACTTGAAAATAATTTTTTCCCATTGCATAATTATGCTTATGTACTTCTCACTCACTGTGTAAAGCATTTTAAACAAAATCAGTACTTTGATAAAAATGCGGGTAAGCTGATTCAGATTCTGAAATCCCCATTAAAGTTCCCACTAAATGCCCAAAATTAAAGTGTAGTGTAACAGACATGCACAATACCTGCAGTTTTTGCCTGGTCTTAACTTGCATTTTTTATCTTCTGGTTGGTTTGCATCATAACAGCAGTCATCTTTACACTGATCGCTGTATCCACAATCACACTGCTCTCCTTGTTCAACCAGTCCATTACCACAGATGGGCTGCCCAGACTCTGAAAAATGCCAGTATATTTATGTACAAAGAATATGCAAATACTTATAAACCTTAACAAGCATCCAGCTAATCATGACTGAAAAAGACTGATCAAGCTGGACTTAAGACTAGGGCTCAAGTCAACTTGCAATACTGCTTGACACCCAGCTTAGTCATTCCCACAATTCATAGAATTTAAAGCCTCTGAGTAAAAGGTTTTGGCTGATAAGAGTGGGAGTGTAAGAAGCAGCTTTCTGCTCAGTCTCCCAGGGAGATGCACCCTTTCCTGTACTCCTTTAACAGTCAGAGGACCTTGAGACAAAGGCTGATGGTACTGTGGTCAACTACTCCAAAATCCAAACCTACTGAGTTAGGTGTGCAAACCTATGTGAGCATGAGCTCACAAAATTTATGACAGCTCACGTATCAGACTCCAGAAAGAAAAACTAATGCAAAATTCTTTTCATGTCTAAATAGGATTTCCCTGCAGTTTAATATGTGCTCCTTACCTCTAGTCCTTTCACAATGAGCATGACTGAAACCAGTCTGACCCTGTTTGTTTACTCCCTCCCACCAGGCATTTACAAAGACAGGGAAGAGCCTCCCCCAGCCTTCTCTGCTCCACACTAAATAGGCTCTCGTGGACTCTCCTCGTATGTCAGATGCTCCAATCCCTTAATAATCCTTGTGGCCCATTGCTGGACTGACTCCAGTATGTCCTGCTGTTTGTGTGCTGGCCAGCCCAGAACTTGACACAGTACTGGAAATCTCAATTCAATTCTTTACTTGGAGAATCTTTCAGTAAATTTTAAAAAATAATATAAATAAAAATAAATAAAAAAATTTTAATTAAGCATTGCAGTGATATTTTAGCTATTTGGTTTTCAGGAGGATTAAATACATACCAACAAAACAATTATTTCTCTTTTTCTCAAGAACTTGGCTGATATTTCTAATGCTACAGATAGAGAACTTATTGTTGTTAAGTTTGTCCCCAGATGTAGCTCTTGCATACATGATATAATTGCCATTTTCCTTCTGTCCCAAGTTCTTGGACTCTCCAGGAGTACACTCCATTCCAGAATCATGCTGCAAAACAAATATTTTACAACTATCTCAGTCATGGCAGGTGCAAAAGTAACCTGGATTTGGTAGCCTTAACACAGAATAAATAAAATAAAAATAAACCACCATCTTACACTCTCAGGTTCTTTGCAATACAAAAACTATATGTAAACCCAAGGTCTGAATCTGAGTTCTCTTTGCTCTGTTGTTGTTTTCGTTTCCCCCAAGACAACAGTAGCAAGTATCTAATTTATTAAGTTTCATCTTATTTGCATTCTTGGTAATTTACCCCCAAGTGCATGTCCTGGAATGAATACTGACTTTGACAAGCTGCCATCTCCTAAAAAGAGTGGCTTTATGATCACAACAGGGTAATCAGCATTCTGTGGAATAAAAGCAGGAGGAGTTAACAGAAACCACAGTCCATTCTTCTTGTTTGCTTTGACGGAGGTACAAAGAGAACTTCAAAACAGAGCAGGAGTCTGTCAGCCAGTGACTACCTCTACAATATCCAGCATGAGGAATGAAATGCATTACACACTGGCAAAACAAAAAGCCTCATGCTTTCAAGCTTACCACAAAACAAGTTGCATCCCTAAATGGCTGTGAAACACTTCTGCTCAAAAACATTCTTCTTGGCATCCTAATTCCCTCCACTATTTTCTTAGATAAACTTGTAAGTACAAATCATCTTACAAATGTGAGCCACTTGCTGAATAAAGCGTCATCTTAATTTTGCAGTGCTTCTTCCTCCTCTCCAGGACAAAAGTACAATACTTTTAAGAAGGCGCATGTGACCCTACTCTTCACAAAGACAGGGAAGTATTTAGGGAACAATAAAGTACCTTTGTAAGGGATTGAACTAATATAAGTAAACAATTCACAAAATGCACTGTTGCACCAGTGTTGTCAAATACTCATAAAAGGGCTCAGCTGCCATCCCTTTGTACAATGTATGTGCACATATGCTCATGGAGTCAGGATTCTGCTGTCCTTGTTTATAAGAAGTAAAACCTCCATTTGTAAATCACACCCTATGAAATGGCTGAGAGTGAGTTAACAGATCACCAGTAATACTTACAGGGGAACCAAAGTTATGCCCAACCTCATGTGCAAAAGTAATGTGAGAAACCTTGGGGGGCACATGAGAGCCATAGTTCTGGACAGTGATGATTCCAGTGTTCAGAGACTTCTTCTTACCATCCGAATACAATTTGCTTTTCTCACATATTCCACCAGAGCTCCCTGCATTCAGACAAAAGTACAAGTCACACAATTAGGGAAAGAAGTGTTGTGTTACTTGTCTATTGACATCCAGAGCAACAAACAGTTTGCCTCTGCAGGTTTACAGACTAAGAGCTCTCTATAATTAATATGAACACAACCTTGAAAGTAGATTAGATTTATTCACCCAAATGCTCTCAACACTGATTGGATACATTCACAGAGGAAGTCAGCTGGTTTAGAATAGCTTTTGAGAGCTATTTTGGGCACTCCCTGAATGGATGAGCCCTTATTTCATCATACCTGTAGTACAAGACTAGCAGAGTGCAATGTCCAACAGAAGTAGCCTCAATCTACATCTTATTTGGATTTCACCAAGTGAAAAAGTACACAGTAAATTTGGAGAGCCTCTCTCACTTATATAAATGCAATCTCTCTCTCATTTATATAAATGCAAAAACATTTATATAAAATGTCACTGTCAGAGTAAGTACATATATATATATGTGTGTGTGTGTGTCTCATTGTCAGGGAAAAAAAAAAAACCCTAAAGCTGAAAATGCTTTTGATGTGTTGGCTAATGAGACCCATGTTTAGAAGGTTGGCAGTCAAGCGCATCATACTTCCTGTTTGGAAAATTCCCAAAATTTTTACTTTAATTTCACCAAATTTTTCCATAACTTGAGTTTCTACTGAAGCATTATTAATGTTTTAAAATCCAGCTATTCTATTGCTAATATAAATGGTGTCTAAAGACTAGTCTAAAGAATTTTTCCTTTCTCAAGCAGAATTTTGGTTTAGTGACATATCCCATTTAATCTATGTCAGTATGTGTGTTAAGGATAACAATCTCAGAGATCATAGTTTTTCTTAATTAAATTCAGTTTTGAAAGCAGTGTTCATGGACTGCACATTCCAATTCATCCTGTCCTTGCTCAGTGTATACACTAGAATGGTCATCACAGACCCAATTTCTCATTTCTGTTCACCTTCTGGGCATTACTTTTCCTATGGTTCTTCCACAGTCACTAAGGTTAGTCCACACAGGTCCCTCTAACCAACTGCAGTCATGGGTCTTTTGATCTCTTACCCCTTATATGAACAGTTTCATGTTTCTTCCACCATTACTCAATTCTGTTAAAGCTCTCAACGTTGTTCTCACTAAGGTATCCTGTCTCTTGCAAAGTCTCACTGATTGAGATTTTTTTTTTTACATCAAAGGACATACTTTAGACCCAAAATACACAACTAGACTGAAACTAATGAGAAGCAGTTCAACAAGAGTCATGCAGTAATTATTCTGTTATCTCCCAGAACAAGATCTCACTGATTTAAAAAAAAAATTTTCTTTCAATACTACCTAGAAAACTTAAAGGTTCTGCAGTGTAGTTCTCATAGTTGTAAGCTCTGTTTATATAGAGCAGAAATACCTGTTTCACCTGTCACTTTACTGGTCACTCACACCTACCATAAATAAAAAGCAATCCAAGTAATATCACCTTTGTATAACAAAATAAATATGTTTTTCTTTACTGTTCATATCCTGCTTATCAGAAATACAGAAAGATGAATTGAAATGGCACAATATACTAAAAATAAAATTAAACCATACTGAACCAAAATTGTGAAAAGCTAGGAGATTTTTGTGTATTTGCTGTCAGTTTAAGAGATGGTTTCTACCTTTTTTCTAGTGCCTACTTACAGTACTTTATCTCATAGCACTGAAGGTTTGTATAGAATTACCTGAAGGGGCTCCAACCCAAGCCAGACCAAGGACTCCATCATCAAAATCACGGTCTGTAAACACATAGGCCAAGCAATAATCATCATGGTTCTGTTCTGAGTTCAGTTCCAGAAACTTTTCCACACCAATGTTAGGAAATCTAAAGGGATTGGAAGAGTCCTTCTCATCTACAGTTGTGTTAATCTAGAAGTAAATTGAAACAAAATGTAAGACAGGATTCATTTCCACTTGCACATGCCAGCTAAGAGGCTCAATGTTGTCAGTACCTTGCTCTCTTACATAGTTAGAGGTGTTGTTTAAAAGCCTTGATTGTAAATTACCACCCCAATATTTGGAAAACAAAGTGTTATAGTAAATGAAGGATTGCATTTGTGTAGTAAATCGCCATTCTCTTATTTCCTTGTATTTTTTTTCCATCAGTACCCAAAAATTTGTATTTATCCTCCTAAATTATCACTTTTACAAGGAAGTCCCAACCTGGATAGCCATTCTCTATTTTAGTATTAAAGTTAGTGAAGAATAGCAATAGTCTATTCACCACACAACAACAGTGCTGAAACAAAGTTGATTCCTATAGAAAAACTGACCACAGCTTAACAGCAGTAGTGGGCTTTTGACAATAATCACTAAAACCAAATCAAATAAATGGTTTAGTGCACCATTTACTGCAGAGACACTTCTGCTAAAGAACTGTTATAAAACAATAAATGGGTACAAGTGAACAGGAAGAGCACATTTGAAGAATACAGCCTCCAAGCAGCTGTAGCTGAAAGCATTTCCAACCCAACTTACTCGGATTCGTTTCACCATGAAGCTGATGTTACGGATCCCTGAAAAATCTGTTGACTGGTAAATGGTGTCAATTGCTTTAACATGGCTGGAAATCTGTCGAAAACAAAAGTAGCTACAGTTCAGAGATCCATGCACTACACTACAGCAATAGCTGCAATGCCTACACTCCTACAATATGTGATATTGTGCTGTAGGAATTTCTAACAGGCCTTTTGAATTAAATCATGGCCCACAATGGAAATAAATCACTACCTGCACCATCACCATGCCAAATACCACCAAAGGATTTTGCCATTTGATTTCTTTTTTTAACACATAATTCTATCAACTTTCAGATAGATGTTTGCAATGTTCCCTTATTCACTGCTTTGTATTCAAAGCACTGTATTTCTTTTTTGGAGAAAAAAATTTACTTGCTACAGATTTATTCTTTCATTTCTGGTAGAACACAAATGTGGAAAAACGAATCATTTACCTTTTCTAAGAGCACACAGAAATGCTAACTCATTAAAAAGCTAAAAGGTGACTAAAAGGTAACTTCAGATCTTTGAAAAATGTTACTTGAATTGCCTATGTACAGTGTGATAAATAAATAGTAAAATTCAGATCTGCAATGGAACTGAAACTTCAGACTTCAGTAGAAGTATGTTAACATGCTAGCTATATTTTTAGCAAATTATCACCAAAACCACTAAATCATATCAACCCTTTTCCCAGTTAATAGTATATTGACAAATGAAAAGCATCTGCCTTTAGCTGCCACTGCTTTTTTAACCATCCACTATATTAGATACTACAGGAATAGATCTCAACACTATTAGCTCACAGTGTTTTGAGCTAGAATTTCAAAGGGAAGCCTATGCAAGTGTTAAAACAGAGGCTTGGCAGGCTGTCAAACAGGACAGAACTCTTCAGGAAATATAATTTTTCTGAGTAAGAAGTGAGAACAGTTAGACTGCAAGTCCTGCTCAGAGGTGCTAAACACACCACAGCTGCCATTAAAGGAGGCGCAAGTGCCCAGGACTTTTGTCACAGAAACAGCATCTTTTCAGCAAAATAAAAAATGCTGTTTCAATTATGTCAGGACCATTTTAACAAAGGAAACAAGCCATTATAAACTAAATAAGCAAAAAGAAAAGTTACATGAAATTTATGAGGACTACCTGAAGTAAAAGCGGGTAATTGAAAACAAAGGGACTGGAAATACCTGTGCGATCACAGCTTCTCTGGTTCCATAATGCTTGTAGAATAAATGATCAGTCTGGATATACAGCTGGCACGTGTTTTTTTCAGCCTGAGTGGCACGCTTTTTTCTCAAAAGCTGTGGATCATCCTTCTTAGGCTCTTCAACAGGTTTCTACATATGTACAGGAAAGAAATACATTAATTTTGTAGGTCCACATGCTGCACTAGATTACCTAAAAATAACAATGGTTCTAAATATACTCCACTAATTCAAACAGATTTTCATTCTTTCTTTAACTTGCAAAGTTTGATGAATCTTGAATTAAGTACATTATGCTCAGTTTTCAAATACTTGGAATGTAATCTTAGCAAAAGCTCTCTCTGCAATTCATTTTATATTACAAAAGGCAGTCAATGTTACATAGATGTTTTTTCATTCATGTGATCTTTGGATTTTTTCTTCTTTATAATCCTTTTCTAAGATAAACAAACAGTCGGTTAAGAAAAAAATCAGCACTGGTGGGACTTCACTGCACCTTACCTAACACCAGTTATTTCAAACTGTAATTACCTTAGTCAGCTACCTCAGCAAACAGAAATGTTTAAGCACTTCAGCATGGAACAAATGGGGCACTGAACAAGAAGCTAAAGGAACACTGGTTAGGCAGAGTGCTATCTGGTAGTGATGCCTTAAGTTTTAGCTTTCACATTTTCCAGATTCTGTACTGCCATAGTATATAACTCTGAGCTTCATATAAAGGGTTAGCAAGTTCTCTTCACAGTTTAGTCAGACAACACAATCCTTTTCCAGCCTGAGAACCAGGGACAGCTTTGCAGCTTCAGGCCCAAAAAGTGTAAACAGCAACGAATTGAGGAGGGCAAACTGAGAGGATGGGACTTCATAACCTGAAGCTGTAATTGAACAATTAACCCCAATATGGAAATGAACCAAAACTTATAAAAGTGGGAAAACTTGTGACTCGGAGTCCATCTTGGGTAGAGCCACAGCTGAGGTACTGCCCAAGGGGTATCCTTTAAAGGCCTTTTAATAAATACCTACTTTATTCCTTTAACACTGTCTAGCCTCTGTTCAGGTAGCCTCTCAAGGCATCAGTGGCACATTGGCCTTACAGCACTCACTGGTTGATGGCTTCTCTCTCCATGAAGTTTTACAAGAACATTTTTGGGAAAGCATGTTATTGTTACCAATGCTGAAAAGTGCATTAATGTTGACAATTTCTGGAGTCACAACATAAATAAACTAAGTAGCTGATGCTATTTAACAAGCCATATTGCATAGTTTTCTGGGTATATATTTAGCTGACACCACAAAATTATGCCAAGACTTGGAACAGCTCAGAACACAGCTAAGTCTAAAAGAAACTCAGTAATTTGCTGTTGGAAAAAAAGTATTTTGTGACATTTGGTGCAAACCTGAGTGCAAACCCACTGTGTGACTCCACCCAGGTACACAAGTTCCTGCCACAGGACACTTACCTCTCACAGCAGCCAATCTGTAACATGCTGTAACCCTCACAAGCTTACAGGGTTGTTAGGAAGACCCTCCCACCAACATCACTTAATTTTTCACTGAAAGCATTCATATCCCAAGTGTGTTACATTAACATAACTTAAAAATCTAGAAGTTATTACTCTTTAGAACCAATGTATTACTTGGAGATCAAGGGATCTTGAAACTCTTCCTTCTCAATTGCAATAAAGTATATTCCTCATTTCAAGCTTGATTTCCACATCCATCTAAAATTCTAACTGTTGAAAAATTTGAGATCACATAGGGTTCATTAAGACTATAAGTAGCACATCTGGGCTACAGAAGCAATGAGAAAAAGAATTTAGAAAAATTATGTTAAAAAGAAACCTCCGGCAATAATTTAAGTATCTCACAATGTGGAGGGATGATAGCTCACCAAAAGTTAAAGAGACAACACACAAGAATTAGGAAGTTATCACACTAAGTACTAATCAACATAATCCATTAGCCTTTGTTGTACCTCTGTTGTTGGTTCTTCTATACCAGTCATCTGGTACTTCTGCATTCTTTCAAATACCGAATGATCTGCACAACCTCCTTGTGGTCCATATTTATGTGGATATTCTAAAAAGAGGAAGGCCAGGTTGAGTTTTCAAATTCCAAGTACAAGTCCAAAATATGGCTGCATCAGCACAACTTACTCAGTTGGTGTCCAACATTGTGCATGTGGTTTGAGGGAAGCATTAGAAGATGCAAGGCCTATGCAGCTTTTTTTCATTAAATATTTATACTAAGACATTCTTAGTTTTACAAACAGAACAAAACTGACATTTTCTTCTTAACATTATTTTCTCAGGCAGCACAAGAAAATGTGATGAGCAGCACCTAACATAAGAACAAGAGCTTTTATTTACACATGTGTACCCAGTTACTTCAGCTAAAAGCAGCCTTCAAAATATGACATCACAATGGAAATTTATTAGATATAAAGTATACTAAAAAGTGCTTGGGTAAGAGAAAGGGTTTTTATGCTACTTGGTAAACTAAGAAACCTCACTAACATTCTTAAGAGGATTTTATTATTTTATTCATCTTCCACTGATTTTTTGGAAGTTTTCACATTATGCTACTTAACTACCAAGACATAAGGGAAATGCTAATGGATAGAACATGGTTTAGTTAACCACTAGATGTTAGTTAAACATGCTGGAGATCCAAACTAGTGAGAATATCCCACAATCACCTGTTTAACAAGGCCAACTCTTGCAATAGTTGCCAGTGCAGACCTCATTGCACAAGGGAATGTGCTTCAGGCACACGTGCTTAGCTTTTACTGTCAGTACCTATTGCAGATTTGTAACCTGTATTTGCAGAAGCTTCCTCTGGAGATGAGAAATACTGAATATTTCTCCCTTTGATTTCTTTGCAGATTGAACCCCATCATAAATTGGTGCCCAAGTAAGAAATAATGGAATACAGCTTTGAATACTTAACAAGTCAGTTTCTGTAGGCCAAACCACAGTTTTAGCATCATCTCAGACTGCCACTTTTGTCAGAAATGTACAAACTTCACCAAGGTTTGTTGTGTTCTGGAATTTGTTGGCTGATTCATTTGTCTTTTTATTTTTGTTGGTAAGGGGGTGTTTATTTTTTAAAAAGTGGAGATCCAAATTCACAGAGTAAATAGAACAGATACGTAAGAGTAGAATTGTAAAGCTTAGGCACCAAGGACCTGATGCCCACATTCTATGCATTTCAGGTGATTTTGCCCTGGACTAGTTCTAGTCTGGGCTGTGGAGTCAAGGTTTGGCAGTAGCTGGAGCACAGCAGATGTGCTCCCTTGGAGTATGGGCTCTGTATGGTTTCATCTGACAGCTGCCTTTTCTTATCTTTGACTCTTATGACTGTTTCTTACAGTCACACTGCACAATACTGCTAAACTATTTCAATATACAGCTTACCTTGTAAGTTTATTTCATGACTTCCTACATACTGGTTTCCCTCATTTAATTTCCACCACCACACAAATACCATTTTTGAACTGCTATCTCATCACATTCCTCCCAGCACAATTAGCCCTAGCACAGTGCCAGAAGAATGGAGAGAAAAAGAGAAAAATATGCTCTTACTGCAAGTCACCTCACACAACTTGCTCCAGCATGGTAGTGGAACACTGACTTGGCTAAAACCAATATTAAACAAAAAGCACCACTCTGTTGGAGTCACCTTCTACTTTTTGGGGATCCTGTTTAATATTACTAGATTGGAGTTACAAGCAAAGGACTGTAGATATGATCCTTCCCTTCTCCATCTCCACCACCCTTTTTTCCTCCCACTATAGTATAAAAAATTCTACTGTATTTAGTCTAATGCAAATTTTCATTACCTACGACCTGACTTCACACCACCAACAGTTTATCTCTGCAACAAGAGCAGGTTACCCAGGGGCAGGAGCAATGGCCCATCCTGTTTTTCCCCCACACTGTCCCTGCAGAAAACCCCTGTACCCTGAAAGAAACTCCTGCAGGAGCCCCATTCTGAAGCACTATGACAACTGACAGAACAGTACTGGAAATAAATGCCCTCAGTTTATTACACAAAATGATCTGTCTTTTCTTTCTATCTTGTTTCCCAAAGATGTTAGGAAATCCCTTAACACATTTTTTATACTGACTGCCTGCATTTCAGATATTCTCACTTCAAAAGTAATAATCTAGTAAGAAACACTTTAAAGCCATGACAGTTAAAATTACAAAAAAATGAACACAAAACAGTCTGCAACAGCAATTGCCAAGATTTCGCATGTGCTGGAAAAGACAAATCCCCCAGAGGCAGATTTGAAACCACCCTGCTAATCACGGAGACAGGTAATACAGGCTAGTTCACTTTGGAACCATTTCTAACTTCCAGGGAAAGTTGCATATGATGTTTTTATTTGCTAAATGCTGAACTGCCCCCAAACTGTGAAGGCACTCGTCATCTTTTGAGACTTCCTATTTCCATCATCCCCTGCAGCAGTGCCAGTTTTAAATATCTGAAGCTGAGCAAGAACTACATGGTGCCAGATGACTTGGCCAGTTTTGACCCACAAGACAGAAGTCTGGTCCATGCTCTTGTGAAGCTTTTCAATGCTCTGAGATGTGCCAGCTTTCTGTGCAGCCTTCTGCCAGCTCTTTGGGATCAAGAGCTTCTTAGCCTATCCCTACCACAACCCTGAGAAGTGAAAAGGAAAAAACCTGCTTTCACCATGAAATGATTGCTTACAGTGAATGCAAAGTTGAGAAAACAGAAGACTATTTTCCAACAGAGCTACTGTAGAAGAAGTTAATAACAGGTTCAATCTTCTAACTAGAAAAAATCATTAGGCAAAAAAATCCCCAACTTTTTCTTTTCCAGTACTGTCCACTTTCAGGTTTTGTACATTCTGGCAGAATGTTAAGGAATAATAAAGAGTAGAAAAAAATAATTAATCTAAAAACCACCTGCAAAATCTTATCATTGCATACCTTCTGACTACAGTGTCTTATTCTAACTAGATGGCAGATAATTTTTAATGATATATACTCCAGATTCTCAAACTCCAGATGCTCAAAATAAGATTTTTTTTTCCTTTCAAGAAGATGTACTACTACCTTCCACAAAGACATTCCTGAACATTTGGTTTTTCTTCTTTAATTATCAGTTAATAGTATGATCTGTTAAGCATTTAGGCTAACCACTTAATAATTACTGAATTTAGGCATCTTGGGCAAGGATGACATCAAACTTCCATTACAAATGATGAAAACTCAATTCTTTAGCAGCCATAGAAATTTGCCCAATACTAGCAAAAGCAATAATAGCAGAATGAAACTCAAATGTAAGCAGACACAAAAAAAAATCCTTATTACAGATTTAATTTGCAGCACTCTGTGATGCTGTGCTCCCATGACAACTGTCATCACAATGTGATGAAAAAGAAACCAGGTTCTCATTAATAACACAGTTTGCAATGGTCAGCCTATTCAGCAGATAGGGCTTTGCAAAATTACAAACCACTTCACTTTCTGTGCCCCTTCCAAGATCATAAAGACAATTAAGTGGTCATGTTAATTTTCTGGAAGGTCTGAACAGGATTTTCCTGTATACTGTTGATCTGAAGAAATACTGATTTTGTATTTTACAGCATGAACTCAGGGATACACTTGAAGCAAATATGATTTAAATAAAGTAAATATATCCTCATCCTTAAAGAAATGTTTCCTAAATACCTCAATGTAAACAGCAATTTGCATCTTTCTAACCGTAAATTATAAAACAGTTTATCAAGACTGGTTTAGAAACTAAAATCATTCAACTTGTGTTTCAAGTCATGAATAGAAGGCTGCCTTCCACTGGTCACCAGATCCACTGTAACAGACAAAAGCTGCCTTATAAAGTTGACAATATAATGCCCATTTACAAAACAACTTTTGTTTAACTACTGAAAAAGAACTCATTGAGATGCTAATCATATGTTGCATTGTGGTTTCTGAAAAGCACTAAAAAGCATATTGTTTCAAAAGGCTGAACCATGGGTGACCAAAAAAATACCCAAATTAAAGCAAAGATGACTTTTTACCTCAGTTTCTCCCGAGTCAGAAATGTGAGCATTTTTGTTGCTTTTGTCCTACATAAGATAGTGGTGGTTTGATTCTATTTCATGAGAGCTAGCTTTAGATTAGAGCAATAACAACAAATTAACAACAAATCTACTACAAAGCTTAGCTTTTTTTAAGTTGTTGGGATTTTTTTGGAGCTGCAGTTCAATGCAAAAATAGGTCTCATGAAAGACAAAAATAATTTAGCTTCAAAAGCACTCTTCAGAAAGAGACAGAAACAGTTGTATACTCCAGATATTTCAGACAACAGAAATCCTAGAGGCATCTATGATCCTAATGACTGAAGTGATACTATACAATCAGAACACAGGCACATCAGACTGCACTGGCAGCAACCAACAGGAGTGATGTGTTTTTAAATAGTGCTGCTTAGACTTTGTTCCAGGATGGGCTATTTTCAACCCTGCTGAGCAAGCAGCTATGTTCACTCACTTGGTGACTTGGAAGCCATACTGTACTGCTGCTTTTAATGTGCCTCACCAGAATAGATTTAGACCATCCCCTCTGATAATCTGATTTTGTTTCTAACTGATGGTTTTGATGCACTAGATTCAAGATGAAAAATGATGTAAGCCATACCAATACCACATACTAATACCTGAATAATTAAAAACATACCCTGCTCCCATTCACTTTATAAGACATTAGTAAGAACCAATTTCAACATTACTTTTTCCAGTTCCCAAAACGATCCATTTACTCTTCCAACAGAGATCACTCCTACAGAACAGCAATAGTAACTTTCATAAAATCAATTTATCTGCTTCTTTAAGGCACAGTGCTATTTCTGTCAGTATTCAATAACAGTGAAGAGTATTTTTAGTCACTCACTATTTACAGCATAAGGAACTGGGACATGAGACAATCTTCTTGCTTGTCTCAACCTTTGAAAACTGGGCACATCACTGCCTTATGTCTCTTACTTTCCTCCTCCCCCTCTTTTCAAGAACAGGGTTAGTTAATAAACCCCTTATGAAGCTGACAGTGACTTATTTACACAAAGTCCTACATAAGTGGAAGTCCAACATTCCCACTATTAAGCGGTGAACTGTTCAGTGAGACCTATGAGATGCAACATAAAACTTAGAAGTATGTGTGAATTATTCACAGAAACGTTATGAAAGATGTGTCTTACAGTTCCACGCAGACTTTTGTAACTTTTTTATTACTTTTCCCCCACTATTTTCCTGCTACAGCAGCAAAGCCAGTAATACTCCAGCTGCAGCTAACAGGGAAAACTGCCTTCTCCCCTTTGAACTGACTTCCCCGCAGCTGGACTGACCAGCAATGTTCTATAGAGATGAAAATGAAACTCATGCTGCAGCTTCTCTCTGAGAATCAAAAATACGGAATGTTATCCCATAAAATTATTCTTAAGTATGAGTCTTGTAAGCACCAGGAAAATATACACTTAGTCAGAAAACAAATACTGTTCACAAATCCAGTAAATGCTTTCATTCACAAGCTCTTTAAAATTATGGAAGTTCTATTTGCTTTTGGGTTAGTAATCATATTTACAGAATGAGATAACAGGAACGACAAACATATTTGCTAGCTCACAGCAATTTTAATATACTCAGAGACAGCACACACATTGCCATTGAAAGTAAAATACAAAAAACCCAACCAAATTTGCTGAGTTTTTAGTGGAGAAAGATCACTTCTCTTCACTGCATTCACCCAAGAGAAGTAATCAAGGAGAGCAATACGCAATAACCCTGGTTTTTTCACTGGCTTACAGCACCAAGAAAATTATAATATACAAACTCAAATCACAATCAGAAATTTTCCTGAACTTCCTATTCTTTGACACTTCTTTTCACAATGTAGTCTCATTATGACTTTGAAAATGGTTTATACATATATCATTATCAGAGTGGTTCAAGTAATTTCTAGTGATCTAATCCAAGCTCCTCATCCAATTCCAAATGAGATTTCAAACTCAAGTCTTCTAGGGTTTGCACAGTGACCTGATGGGACATGTTTTTAAATGAAGTTATGATTTCAATTGATTTTTAAGCAAGACTAATATCCTGAAGTTAGCTGGAAAGACACTTTGTTAGCTTCAATAACCAAAAGTTAGTCTTAAACTGATGCTGCTAACATTTACCTTTGATATCTCCTTGATCCTTGAAGGATTCAAACTTGGAATCATAACTTTTGAGGCAGTACTTTTGAGGTTCAATGTAACTTAAGCATCAAACAAAACTGATTTGTATTACATCTGAAGACTGATCGTACATAAAAAGGCAGGTAAAGAGCAGGAGAACGCTGGTGCATCAGTTCTGAAGACACAGAAGTATTTCATGGTACTTTTTCATCATTCTAAGCATTTGCAACTGAAGCTAGATTTCTGGGGCTATTCTTGTCAAATTTAAGTACTATTCTCTGTACCCCTCCATCAGCTATTGTGTAAGATGGGACATACTGGGTGCCACCACCTCTTCTTAAGAGCTCTCTGAAGGCACATGTGAGCAACACATGCAGGGGAAGCTTTTATTTCACACAGATGCCACCCTCATGAGATATACGTAATCATTGAGTGACTTGAACTTTAAATATCTTTTATTTTCCAGATCACATGGAAGAACAATCAGTATAGGTCATTTTAAGAATGTATTTTTCAAAGAAACATGTATCCATTGGGCAGGAAATGTACTGCTTGCACACTTAAGCCTGACTGCTAAGGATTTCGTAAAATGGCAGAATAAAGACTGACTTTGGTTTGCCATGAACCTCTCTCACACCTTAACTGTATATGAATCACTTGAGGATAGCATGATTTACAGTGTCATACACAAGCCAAAGTCTCATTTGATGCTTACAAATGGCATACAGGTTTTGACATTTAATAAAAAAATATTTCATCTGTAGCACAAAATGGAAGTACTCACTGATATCATCTTCATGATAAATGACAGAGTGGAATGGTAGGTTTCTGTCCTTTATGTATCTCTCTGCTGGCTCAATATAAAAGGTCCCACTGTGAGTTTGGATGAATCCTTCAAATTTTCCGTCAATAACAGACCCATGAGTAAAACTTCCCTGCTCACCTGTTAAGGGACAAAGTGTATTAGCTTTTTTATACCCTTCAAAAATCCTTTTTAAGACTAGGATTATCTATCACTAAGACAACAGTTACAGCAAAATCACAGTCACCAAGTTCAGCAGCTTCCCAATCAGGTGCATAAATGAAATGTTTAAAAACCATATAATGAAGAATTCAACTCTGTATTTTAAAGCTGGTAATTACATAGCATGTAATTATACAGTCATATCCTGTCCTTATACATCTGTTCATACAATTAGAAATAATAAACAATAAAATCAGAGCATATACACAACTTTGAAAGAAGGACTTTCCTTTCAAAGAAGGACTTCCTTATATTCAAGACATCCATTTTTCTCTTCAAGCATAATCCTCTTAAAACTGTAGCTAGGTTTAAATCTGACATAGAATGAATTTGTATTTGAAACAGTCACAATCAGGAAAAGTACAACTGTCAAAGCTTAATCACTGACTACTACAACATGCAGCATCCCAACAGCCTTCCCCATATAAAGGATGAAAGATTACTCTGCTAAAACAATATTTATATACTCTTCCATTGAGGAAAATTCAGAATCACACTATCAAAAAGTCTTCTGACCTACTCAAAATAACTGGTAAATTGTAGATGCATATGAAGCTCTGTGTTTATTACTTTTCAAAGTTGAAAATGCTCACTTCAAAACTGCAGAAAATGGCTTAAAAAGACCTCCAGGAAAACCAAACAAACAGTACAAAGAGGGGCAGAGTAAATCTTAATCCATTTCTTCTTTCCATCTGCTTTTAATTCTGTAATTCTTCTTCATTTTGAATCAATTTTATCTTTTGTATTTACTAAAATCAGATATAGTGCCCTTAATGATGGTAACTATATATTCCTCTTACTCCTTTAAACTAAATATGGCACCTGATTTTTTTTTTCTTCAATGTATACAACTTTTCTCTCTTTTTTTAAATGCAGACTTCTATGAAGAGTATGTTTATAAACAGATTTGAAATTCAAGTTTTATGGGTATGAAAATTATTAGATAAAATACTCATTTAAGTGTGACTCATATATAAAAGCAGATGGGAGTTTAAATGTGTTAGATGCATTATTAAAGATTATTAGATTAACAATAATCTAATAATACTGATACTAATTTTCTCCACATACTATTATAAAATTCCTGTTTAAAATTGCTGCACTTTCATCCATTTAAGTGTGTTATACTTACCATAAATGTGTCCAGTGTAAATATGGGAGGTATCATAATCAATTACTTGGTTCGATATTTCTACTTTAAAGTCATCACTAAAAAGAGATGTATCTCTCTTCATTCGAAGGTTGAACTGTCTAAAATGAATAAAACAAGACAGTAAATTGGCTTTGAGCTTCAGCTACAAGAGCACTAAATAAAGTACTTCAAAACTACATTTTTGTGCAAACAATTTGCAGACCTTGTAAAATTTATCCGTACAAAATGTTTTTACTGTACAAGAATTAGACCAGAGCCTAGAAGGATTTTTAAAGCAAGATTCTTTAGATGGTTTTTATATAAGTAGCTAAGTTTACAGGATTTAAGCCAGAAAACATATTAGACTTAAACACACAATTCTAAAGTGCTCACTTGGACTATACACTTGTTCTCAGTCCTTCAGAAGACACTCAAGTAACTTAGGAAAAATGCAACTATTTTACTTTACAGCGCTGTGAAGCAGAACAGATAAAACTAGCTTTCACTAATTTTACTTTTATTGATGACACTTAAGATTTAAATAACTTAAATGACAGTAGGTGAGTTAATCAGCGTTTCAACTGAAACTCAAAAAATAAGATGGGCAACAACATCTAATAAATATACTCAAACTGGTAGAGTTACACAAACAACTATGTAAACAGCTCTATTCATTAAATGATTGGGTTCAGTTGCAGCACTACATACTTTAATGCAAATCCTACTGCCAATCTTTATATGAAACAGCTTGCTTGTATGACAAATAGGAGTTTCATTCAAGCAAGAAACATAACTGAAGTGTTTTAAAATACCTGACATTATATGAATTCATACCTGTGACAACCATTAGCTTGCTTCAGAATTTCATTTGGTATTCTCTTAAATTTTGTATAAACATTTGTGCAAATACAGATCACGAAGTTGTTGAAACTTCAACCATTCCAATTTTAGTCTTGATTTTCTTCCTATATTTTTCCTTCTCCGCACAATGATGAAATTGAAGGAATATTATAGTTATGTCACCAATTTGTTACACAAAAGGTAACTCTGATAAGTCAAGTACTTTTGGATTTGAGTCTTCATCTAAAAACTGTGACCATCAGAGCTGACCTTCACAGCGAAAGTTAATATCCAAGTATGCAACCAACAAAATAACCCAGGCAATTAAGAGCCACAGTGTAAAGTTGATTAAATCTAGTTACTTTTTACTAATGAGCTGAAGCATACACAAAGTCTATCTTCAGTTTCCACCTGCACATTAAATATGACACCATAGTTATAAGTATTTTGAAACATTAAGATGCAAACTCCAAGATCAAAAAAAACCTCTTGTCTACACTTAAAACCTGGGAAGGGCTGTAGTGACTCATATTCTGTAATGCAAACAGCATTTCACAATCAAACTATATTTATTATTACTGCCACAGTGTTAATAAAGCTTCAAAGCAAGTACTCTCCTGTGGCAATGTGTCACAGGTATCTACTACAAGGTTATGAAACTCTGAGATGTGGGTGGTAGATGGGAAGGTTAAACTTCTGCAATTCCCTGAAACTCAGGCTTTGTGCCAAGCCCAGCAGTGCTCCTACCACAGTTCCAGTAGAGATGTATTTTATGAGGAAGATCCTCCTGTTACAAAGGAAGGATCAGTTCACTGTGCACCTGGGTACTGGCATCACTGACAGACAAGAAATAAGAATTATTGTTCTTCAAGTTTGTCTTTTTACTACCTCTGCCACAACAGTCCTTTGGCAACCCAGAGGTTCATGAGGAAGAGGAAATGACATGAACAAGCAACCCAAGAGACACATGGTAGGACTGAATGCCACAAGATTACCCAACAAGTTTTTTGAGACTGGGGTGGTGGGCAGTGTGGAGACATGAAGACGCTTTATGTGACTGTCCTGGGCAGAAGTTAAAAATGAACAGGTAGAAAGAAATTAAGACCAACACTGATGAGAATATGACAAACTTCATTTAAGTACTTGAAAAAGTTATACTCACTTTGGATGTAATACACTGTTTAGAATGTTACACAGATTTGAGCTCCATTTTAGTTTGAGCTTTCCCTGTGACTGATGGATCAACAATGGATCAGACTCTCAGTGCATTTGAACTGAAGTTAAATGGCAAGAGATCCTGGACCCATTAGAATCTCTCCTCCCTTCTCTAGTATTTGATAGAAGACTTCTTACCTTTCCTCATGAAAGAAAGTTTGTTGAGAAAAAACCCTCACCCTATATAGCACTTTTCTTTCACAAGTGTATTTCTTTAAAATTACTTTTTTTCTGGTTGTATTTATGTATGTTGCAAATAAAATTGAGGAGAAGTTGTCTCTAACACTTAACTGCATCAGCAATTTTCTGTGGCTTTAAGTACACAGTGCAAGAGAATGCAGGACCTCTGATGTATTAACTCCCATCTATACTGGCAAAGTGGGGGAAAAAACCCAGGACCTGATCTCAGCCTGCAATTTACCAAGTTTAGCTTAGTGTAACCCCAGGACCATGGATGGATGAGCCCTAGGCCTGATCTGTGCAGCCACCCAGGGTATCCTCAGTTGCTGCTCTCACCCTTACAAACCAGCAGGACAATTGTGGTGCAGTCATGGGCCACCATTGGTGGCTGTCTAGCCATGCTTTAGGGCCAGCCTTGAGTTTTGCCTACACGTCCAACACTCCAGGGCTCGCTTTTGGGGGGAAAGAGGGGCTCAGTGGAGTTTAATGAAGTTGGGAATGGTTGTTCCTTCTGTGGGATATCCTTCCATCAACACTACCAGTATGTCACTTCAAAATGGACTGTTAGAAGTTATATGTAGCAAATTAAAAGTTTCACCAGTTTAAAATTTAGGAAGCCTCTATTTATTCTCCTTTAATTTTTACCCTCTCCTTGCTTTCCACATTGCTACATAATAAACACTAAAGATTCTAACCCATGTTGCTGATTATCTCTCTTGTAATAAAAGTAGCTCTATTTGCAGGATTAGAGAACTATTACAAATACAAAAAAACTCAGCTGTGCTTCACACTAACAATTCTCTATTCAATTTCTTAACTTAAACTATTAGATAACCTGATCATCTCTCAGCTATTTTTAAACAGGTCTTTTCTTAGTCATTCAAACATGCTTGATGAGAACAGGATAATCTGTATAAACTGTTCACCTTCTTAATAATGAAAAATTGACAAATATTCCTTTACTTCTCCCCCACCAAAGGAGGGAAGAGACAACTTGGGACTGTGGAGAGGAAAAGGGCTGGGGAGGGTGGAGGAGTAAACAAACATCTATTCATCTCTACTTCCAATAATTAACAACTTTAGCACATCACCAAACTTCAAACACAAATTCTACCCTGGCTTAAACCCAGTAACTTCATGATTCTTCTGAGGACAGGAGACTCTGGGGAAGTTAAATGAATCTGTTTATATAATTACTGAATATGGTTTCTGAATTAGCCACAAAAGAAGAAAGAAGAAGCTTCAAATAAGCCTTTTGACAATTACAATTTCTACAGCATGCACCAAATTCTTAGTGCAAGCTAAGCTATTCCTTAGCCTAGCTACACACCAGGCAGAAGATTAAACTAATTTCAGAAAAATAATGCCTCTTTTATTTACACACTTTCTACCTCACAGAAGACACTTCCCAGCAGCAGCAATCTCTAGAACAGAATTAAATCAATTAAGACCAAGTTTTGACCTTGCTTATTTGTTACTGCTTCTGTATTCCACAGATCTGAAAACTGATGTGGTAAGAGAACACTACTTAGTTACTGTATGGTTGCCCACTTGGTTGTAGACCGAATTTTGGTAAACTTTTACATCTATATACACACATAAAATTATATAATCTGCTTTGACAATAAACTACATATTATATATTAATGACAGTACCCAACAGACTATCAAGAGGTAGATTTTTTTTTCTCTTTAGCTTACCTCAGGGAGACTATGTCCAATTTGCAAGTAACACAGCAATTCAGTCATAATTAAAGAAAAAATTATTGTTGAGAACATCACACTTAGCTAAGACCCAGTACTTTCCCATGGGCTCAAGTTATGTTATCCTAAGCTCTAATCAGAGCAAGTACTTGAAAGAAAAAAAAAACAAGCTATGTTTATATACTGCCAACAGTATTTGGTAAAGGGTATGTAAAGGCTTACATGCAAGAGTTAATGCATAATCTATTATTCCATTTCTTTTTAATATGAGTTACCTTCTAAGATCAGTGGTTTCACCACAATGCAATGTCCAATATATCGGGTAACTGGTACCAAGTCTGCAGACTTGCACACAACTGCCAGAAAAAGCTGTTATCTGGCATACAAAAAGGGCACTTGGTGCTTTCCCTTTTCTGCCTTTCCTCAGTCAAATTGCTGTAACTGGTGACAGGCCCACAGAATCATTAAGTGACCAGAGGAGATTGTGGAGAAAAGAGAAAGGGAAAAAAGGAGATGGAAGAGTCACTCCACGGCTGAAAGAAGTGGCTGGGGAAAGGAAACTGAAGGGGATGAGTTGGCAGCAGTATGTAACATGACTTCAGTAAAAGGAGAGTTCATTTTTAGGTTCACAGTCTTTTCTTCCCAGTAGGAACCAGAAAAATCCTTGCAGCCATGGCTCCATCAGCCTCCTCACAAGCCAGCATCTGGAAAATACTGCTCTGCTTGAGGTGCAAGTCTTTTATCCTTACTTTTCCTACCTAAGAACTCTTCTTGGAAAAAAGGAAGGGGGGGGGCCTATAAATGGACAGGGATAATAACTTGAGCTCTTCTTTCTAACTGCTTCCACGAGGCATCCCACAATCCACTCAGTTTCCACAAGACTGTCAGACTCGTTCCAGCTCTGAACTATAGTAAATAGAAGGCAGCTTAACAACCTAATACTGGATTTATACTACCCACAATTCTACAGAACCATCACACTTGAAGATTTTTTTTCATTGTTTTAACTTACAATTAAACCCACACAACTTACTTTATGACTTAATTGATAATTCCCACAGTCCTGCTACTTACACTGAAGAAAACTTATCTTTGAAGCAGCACATGATAGGGTCTCCAGGTTTATCACTCTTTCTTTGATCCACCTAGATGCCCACAGAATCATCCCCTAGTAAGTGTTTATGTAAATCCCAATCTCTACAGTATTTCAACACTTAGCCATCCCAGCTAGAATGCTTGCAACTTATGTTTGTTTTCCATTAGCACCTCTAGGATAACACTTGTGGTTATTCAGATGTCTTTCCCGACCTTCAGAAGTCAGACTGCCCAAACGTGGTATTCTAGAACACTACAATGAGGATGCAGCCTTCATTCCAAAGCATTTGCCACTGATTACTCTTGATATGCACAGCTGCAAACACAAGCTAGCTCAGATAACAGAAACCATCCAAGTAGGATTACAAGAAGCTACATGTTGGCTAATTTACACTCTCAGAAAGTATCTCTCTGTCCTGAAGAGCACAGTGTACAGATTTTAAAGGCAGAACAGCCTTTATCCAAAGTTGACATTTTTCCCCTCTTTCAATAAAACTTCTTTGGGAAGTTCTGTACAGAGCTGACTTTCTGGTTTCCTGCTTAGCAAAAATAAACTTCCCATTTGTATTTACATGAATTTTACTATTTATATGCAAGGCCATGTTCTAACAAAAACAAGATACCAAAACTCAGAAAACAGGTAAAGATGTACTAGAATACAAGCACAAGCAAAGTTACTACATGAATTCAAACTATGGAAGTAGTTAGGAAAGAAGCTTTCTTAGTTAAACAAGTAAAGACACAGAAGATAACTCCACTAGCTGATAATATGAGCACATAGCTTAGGTACATTCATTTAAATATACATTTTAAGAACATGACTTTGTCAGACCATGGCTGTGTCTACTAAAGTTTGCTGGCCAGGGAGTAGAGCTGTAAACCAATAATACCAATTTAAGCAGCACAGTGGAAATGCTGCACCTCGGCCGGGCTGTCCAACACCATTGGACCATGTGTCTCCCAGACAAACCCAAGTCAAACAAAAAATGCCTTTTTTTCTTGAGGGCTACACATAATCCAGCTCACTGTGCTTAAACTCATAAAATGCAAGACATTTAACCCACAGATGGCACCTCTAGAATTTTTTAACTTCATTTCAGTTAAAAAATGTGTAAGAACTTAGGACCCTGCTTCCCAATTCTCTGCAAGATAAAACTGCTTTACCTACAAGCACCAGCATAGGGTGGGTTTGGTTTTGGGGTTTTTTTGGGTGTAGGAAGTGACACCTGATTCACAGGTGTCTTGTCTGACAAGTTATCTGTCAAGGTATGTAACTTAAAAGGTCCAATAGATAGGTAATGATTGAAGAATTGCCACAGAACAGTGAATAATACTAAGAAGACTATAGTAAGAACTAAAGACATCAATTTTTTCTTCCTTTTCAAATTCAGAACAGCCTAAAATGAGTTGCAGTAAGTGAATCTTGCAAAAAATTCACTTAGTAAAATTCATTAAAATAATTCTCCTAAGTCTCACAAAGCCAACCAGTCGGTTCTATTTGATGACTGCTGAACCAACCTACTCAAGAAGTTGAGCTGTTTAGGGATATGTTTAAGTGCACGTGGAATTGAAAGTGACACAACATACATTTTCAGATTAGTCCAGTAATACTGAATCTGCTTTTTGTTCTGACAGGCTCAAAGAACATAGAAGGCAGACCCATTTCATGAATTGAGCACTGTGCTGTATGGACATAGAAGGCAGACCCATTTCATGAATTGAGCACTGTGCTGTATGGACAATTTAAAAAGTACTTAAATTAAATGCCATAAAAAGAACATCTAGTGTAATAAAAACCTTAAGTTGACAATATAAAGTCCTCTTCAATGCAAGAGTAACTAGCTCAGTTACTTCAGTCCATCTCAGCATGGCAGCATGCTCAGAACGTCACTTTTAAAATTTAGCTTATCCAGTATTTCTCTGCAGGTATTGTCCTTTGTTTTCATAACCTACTCAAATATGGCCAACAATGATGTTGTTTAAACACATTTACCAGTTCTGAATAATGAGGGCAATATGAAGGATTACAGATTACTACAGAATCAAAATTAAAAAAAAACCCTCAGACTTAATTAGGAACTGAAATTTTGTGGTCCAGTTTCCCTATAAGGACTATGTACAGACCATACATTCCTACAAATATGTCTGAACGACTTACAGTATTTCTCAAAAAATAGAATTTTAGGTAAAATCTACAGAAAAAATATAGCTAAAGTGTAAAATATCATAAAGAAATTCTTGACGTATCCTTAATTTAATAGTAAGCAGGTGTTATCATGTGTACAAGCACCACTTCAAAATTCAAATGTTCACTCAAGTTGTGTGGGCACCCTTCCCAAGCAAGAGTCATCAACTAATCTAGGAGTGTTGAAAGAGGGTGTGGATGGACAATTAACAGGATCAAGCAAAGAATTAGAAAGCATAAGTTATTAGTAATGTATTAAATAAAAAGCTGACTGAAAATAGAGTTAAACAATACACAGACATAATTTTTCCCTCCTGAATGCATTAGCATCTCAGGAATTCCCAGTTCTGTCACTAGGTAAAGAAGTACAGTTAGAATATCAGACATCATCCAAGTTTTTTAAGCTCTGTCCTCAAAATCACTATGAAATATTCAGCATATTTCTGACATTTTACAGTGGATAGGAATTCAGGTCAAGATATTCTATGATTAATATATTGCAAATATTTGTACTGAAAAATGGGAGAAAACTTTCCGGTTTCTCTGCAGGGGAAGAGTTGTGCCCAGTAAGTAAACAAGTGCAAGTGTGCATTTTGTGATCAGGTGCAAACTGTGTAAAATCCAACGTCAGTTTAAGTGACGTCCCAACTTCCTTTTTGAAACTACTGACATTACCTTGACATGCAAAATGAAGTTATTCTATTTAAAATGCTTCACTGTATGTCAAGCTAGTGCCAAAGGCATTGCTGTTCTTTGAATCAATCCATGTATTTTGGGGAGTCTGTGCTATATTTTGCTTTTTGGGAGGAAGGGCTGTGGGGTGGGTTCAAAAATTGTTTTATATTAACCAAGTTCCTGGTATTAATAGTGTGCATTCATTAACTTTGTGTGAGCCTTCCCTGGACTCAAAGGGCACTTTAAATCACACTAGAACACTCAATATGAACTGGCAAGTGGAAGAGCTCTGATACACCAGGATTGTTTCAAACCTTCATATTCCTTCCAAGTTGAAGTATGATAGAAATATGCACATTTTGCAGCACTGGGGAAGCAATAATGGTGATTAATCTAAGACACAGTTTATTATTAAAAAGAATTAATAAGGATTTGTAGCTCAATTTTAATTGTCCTACTAAGTTAGTATTTCAGCATTGAATAGTGTGGCTGGTTCCATCTAGTTCATTGCATTTACCCTACGAAGTTGTATTTTATATTACCAAACAACAAAGATTTTGAAAAATTTCTATTCTGAGCAGCATGTTGTGTGGCATCTAACTTTCAGATGAAAGTTAAACAGAGAAGGTTTCTCAGTGATGGCACATTCATTTGTAGAATTACTGAATCTGGTATGAAAAAAGGTAGCTTTGGGTTTAATTCCATCATTTCAGTATCTATTTCATTATTTAATTATTAGCCCATAGTTAAATGGTCCCTTTAACTTGGTATAAATATATAATATTTAAATTGTGTTTTTATTTTTTCCTTTTTCAACAGAAGGGCACTATGAGATACAGTTCTTAAATCTAAACAAGCCACTGAAAAGAACAGATGCTACTTACACAATCCTAAAATACTGGTAGCTGCCAGCCATTTTCTGGACAATGAAACTGTAAGTCTGATGAATGCTTATCTGGCATATGTCAGCACTGCCACTGAAAAGGCTGGTACTGCATCCTCCCTCTCACCACTGCTGCTTAGTTCTGCACTCCTTCTTAAAGCAAATTTGCCTCTACACTAAACAGAAGAACAATTAACCTCACTGAAAAATAAGCAGCCAAATCACTTTCCCATCTTGACTGGCCACGTGAGCAGCAGGTGCTTCCTTTGGCACACACCAAAAGATGAGGTTTAGAAGTTCCCACTGGTCACAGAGATACAGCCTGAGAACCACTGTGGCCCAGCTTCACTTGCTGCTGCCAGCAGAGAACAGCAGTAAATATTAGGACAGCTTTTCCATTGTTTCCTGGCTATAAAACACAGCCATTTCATCAGAATCCAAATCAAAAGACAAGACTGTCATTTCAGTCCTCATAAGTAGAAGCTGTTTACTGTATTTATTAAGTTAAGGGGATGCAAGCTGGACAGCTGTGTGCCAATAAACCACTACACCTGGACAAACTCTAATGGACCATTTGGTAAAAGGCCATTCAAAAAAACCAGGTATAAGTTTTCAGAACCTCAACTCTCATGTTGACTGAATGCCTTTAAGTTTCACCATCTGTTTTTAAATGCCACAGCACTTTAAAAGTCCACGGCCTATATCTACATCGTTCAAGTGCTCTGCAAAAGCTTTATTTCCTACCTTCACACAAAGTAACTCGAATACTTGATAGAAAGGTTTTACTTTTGTCCTTCTCAGTAATGACATAAATCACTTAGTTATTCACAATAAACCAGCTGCAACTGCAAAAAGCCAATCCTATTTATACAGCTTCTCAAACTGCTACACACCTTCAAAGCAAATAAACAGACTCCGTGAAGTAAAACTCAATTCACTTGATCCTTCCTAATTCATATTTAAAGCAAAATGAAAATATTTTGTAAGAGCACATCCAAATTGATTAACAGGAACTTTGGACTAAATTTACATCCTGTCAACTACCCTCTCTTTGGCAGGAAGTGTTAGATGTGCCACAGGAAACTACTCAAATCCTAGATCATGGACTGGTTTGACCTTACAGTCAGTTTCCAATCAGCCTCCTCAGTTAATGATGGATTTGTGCCTCAAACCATAGGGATTTATGATCAATTCCACATATAAACACCAACATTTTTCTTCATGAGTAAGAGTAGCTGTTATCAAAATATTTATAAACCTGATTGACTAAAGTCTGGTCTTCCCCTGTGAAGTAAGAGAGGACATTTTTTTAGACATTATCCTAGGTGCAACTACCATTTTTACAGGACAAGTATTTTCAACCCCCCTTCTCACCACAAAGAGAACTCAGAGGCTAAGCTAGCAGCTCTATCTTACAGAAGATTATTATGGCATCTTTACCAATGACAAGATCAATCTGCTCAAGTGGCCTGGTCCCAGCAAGAGTCTCATCCTTCTTCTATCACTCCTTCAAGTCACACTGATTTTTTTTTACCAAATAATTTTTAGACAGATTAGTTCCCAGATGCTAATCCTTGCATGGCTTTAACACTAGCAGTGTTAGCACAAGGATGATTCTTGAGGCCTGTTTCTCTCTGCAGCAGTGCACACTTCAGTGAGCTTAAATTATCCACCAGCCTGCAGCTTAGAAGTGGCAGCATTAGGCTGAAACTGAACTTCACTGTCTTGCAACCTTGCTGGAGATTTAAAAGTAGCAAGGTTTACACTGTGAGGAGCCTCTGAAGCATTTTACTTTGCAGTCTTGTTTATTAGAACAATTTAAAAGGGAAAACTAGAGACTACAGCACTATGACTCTTCTTTAAACAATAAAATTCCTTGGACTAAAAATCACACTTGAAAACATGGTTTTAAGGACAGGACTTCAAATTCAGGATTTGGGTTGTAGTTCTGTAGCATTTAGAAATACAACCCTAATGCTGATCTTCTGGGAGCATGCAGTGAAATTCAGTCATTACATCAGAAACCTCCAGGAACAACACTTCATTCCCTGAAGAAATGACAAGCTGGCACAAAACCAAAACACTTACTCAAAAAAAAATATCCCAAACAGATTCAGGAGACCTAGGTTTACATTTTCTCTGTTAAACTTATTTTGTGCTACACATGGCTAACAATTATTTATCAAGTTCTAAATACTTAAATTATAACTGAAATAACAAGAAAAACAAGGGCATTACACATTCCTGAAATATATTAAGAGAGTGGTGCTGCAAAGGAGGGAGTCATAGAATCTAAGATACATACACAAATATTATAACTTTCTTCCTGTTATCCTGGGTTATACAAAAAGCAGGCAATTCCAAATTGCAATAAGATCTTCCTAAGTGAAAACCTAGAAATTATACTTCAGTTGGTCACACTGAATATCTAACTTTGTACTGGATCTTACATGTTAAATACAAGGCAAATCATGTCTTGTAACAGTAATCATCTTTCCCCATGTCAAATAATTTCTAAATTTCACAATAGCACAAAAAAATCAGTTAACACCAGTACACACAAAATAGAACATTTTGGCCTATTTTGTAGTTTCAAATGCAATTTGAAATATTACTTTTTCTCAAATAAATTTCCTCAGGCAGTTTGGCACAATTCTTGGAAAAAAAAACTACGAAGATAAAACCAATTATATATGCAACACAAAACTGCATTATAAACTCAGAATCAACTACCATTCTGTTCCGAGTATGATTCCCTTATTTAAGCTTCAAAGTGTATTAACAGTTACCATCAGATATTTGAGGAAGTGCTTGCAAGTAACAATTTCATACCTAAACTGGACATGAGAGAAAATACTTCACAGAAACTGTAAAGAGTGCAATGTGGTGTATTCCAGCTAATGTTATTGTGGTGGTTGTATTTCATCCTTTCCCTTTCACTACAATTAAAACACGTTAATAAAATATTTAAAACAAACAACTTTTAAAATATCACTAACCTTCCATGAGCATGGAAATCTAGGCGCAAGAACTGCTCTTCATGTGACACTGCTCTTTTGGCACGCTGGTGTTTTTGGTGTAACAAATCCACATCGTAGGACAGTCCTTCATAGTGTCTAATGTACTTATTTAGAGGGTTTCCATACTGGCCTGAAAAACAGACACAAGCAAGGTTATAACCACATTACCAGGCATGGCAGACCTGTGGTGCAAAGCAGTTGGTAACAAGGACCCAAATTCCACATTATATCCACTTTAACTTATTTTTCTCCTTTGTACACATCAGATTCATTTTACTCTAGTCCCACAGACAGGACACACAATCTGCAGCTACAAGTGCATCAGATGGGCCTTGGAAAGCATCTTCCACTTGAATTTCAATCAAAACAAGTATAGTTCATTTACTCCAAAACTACCCCACAATGCAAACTACATCACTGTCAACAGGAATGCTTGAGAGATGCTTTAGAAAAGCTCTCCTGATTCAAAATAAGAAATGCAACAGCTGAATATCTCTTTTCAGGTTGCCTGAAATTGTGCTTCCAACTTCACTCTGCAGTCATGACACCACACTATCTGCTCAGAATGTTTGTATTCTACATGTGAAATATCCAGGGAAATTAAGAGCAAATCATGCCACCTAGCAACACATTTTGTATCACATGGAATGTTCTACCACATTAAAAAGTTTTATTAAAATGTATCTCCAGAGATGTAGATTCAGTTCAGTCTATTTTGTACAATTCCTTCTAGGATAATATTTATGACTTATGTTAATATGAGTTCATGGCAGAAAATGGCAAAGATTTTTACTCTCCTATCCTGATGGAGGAGAGACACTAATCACCAAAAAAACCCCAAAATACAACTTGTGGAGAAAACCAGAAGAACTCTGAATTATGCAAGAAGAAACAATACTATCTCATAATCAATTTAACTTCAAACCAACCTAAATGTTAGTTCTCTGGCACTACATGTGGTACTTTTCTTCAGATACCTAAAAAGATGACCAAGTAAATTAATATTCTCAAATGCACTGCTTGCATTTAGCAGCCATGTGCACAAGATGATATTGCTGTATCTGTTTAAAATTCAATTAATGCTACACTGCAGAAAAATCACATTCAAATTTTCTCACAGTACTCTAGGCTTCTGCAAATGTTGACTCTTCACTGTTAACTGCAAATACAATCCAATAACAAAACTTCATTCTAATTTCCTCTCACTCCTAGTCTCAAAATACATGTCCATTCTCACTCAGCTTTTCAGAAAGGAAAGCATCTTAAAATGTTTAAAATGTGTGGTTCAAGGAAGTCTACATTAATTCTAATCCCAGTAAGACACAGGACCATTACAAAGTTTCAGTAACTAGCAGTTTTGAGGATGCAGGATATTGTCTGTGTCTGTTGCTTCCCTCATCACTTCAACAAAATCCCTCCAAAATGAACCATAACACCTCCTATAACCCAAGAACTTCTATAAATCAAACCAAATTGGCCTGAGATCATGCACAATATACATGTGCCTGACTACAGATACATGCTTTCCAATTCCAGGTGTATGACCCACAAGTGTCAACACTTAAAAAGACAAGCTTTAAAATTAATTGCTACAGGCTAAAACTTAAAAGTTGTAATTGTTAAATGAACCTGAATTTAGAATATCATATTAATAACTCACTTTAAGAACTTGATCAAAACTAGAGAGTAAGTACACTGCAGAATTTGTAAACGTCTGTGCTTCAGAATCATCTTTAAATTTTCTGTGGTAGAAAGCTTGTAATAATGCACTCTTTAAATTGTTACAGACCATTTTTCTTCTCAGTATTGCAAGATACACTTTGAACAGCTTCAGGCGCCCAGAAAAACAGTTTTGAAGTGTGACAACTTACTGAAGACTCAATAACACTTGGCACTCGATCCAGGTCTCATGACCACGTGAAAAGAGACAGCATTTAATTGAATCACAAAGAATAGTTTTTAAGTGCTAACTACTGTGACAAGACAGCAAAAGACTACTGACATTAGAAGTTTTATAACTGTTCTCTCTGCTAAGGAAAAGCAGAGGGTTTTAAGCAAAGGTCTTTCTTCTTGTCAAAAAAAAAATTAATACACTTGGTATGATCACACAGGGAAACAACACTTTATTCTCCCTTTCTCCAAAACTTAAAGAACTCCTTATGTTTTAAGTACTCTCATAGCAAACACTTAACACAAACACTCCTGCTGCTCTCTTCTTGCTTAAGCAGAGCAGCTGCACACCACCTAGAGCATTATGGCTTCTCCAAAAAGGGACTTAAGGCTTCAAAATAAACAGTTTCATTTCCAGAAGCCTCTACAACATCAACATTGCTACAGCATTCAAAGTCTGCAACTGATCACACTCTCCTTGCAATCAAACCAGCTACCTATCAAAAGGGATTATCTTCTTTACAAAGGTAGCTTAATAAGTAGCTCAACCTTGGTAACACAAGAATCTATAGAGGATTCTGAAGCAAAAGTTCATTAAACTGGAAAGAAAACTTCACTGAGGTACATGAGGCAGGTAGAACTGCTGGCTCCAGTTCCTGTAATTAGAAGACTGCATAAAAAAGGAAGAAGTCTTTCACAGAAACTGGAAGGGGCACACCCCAAGAAATCATCATGATAGCACATCCAGATCCCAACCTCTGTTACAAACTACTGCTGTTATTTTCTGTAAATGAAAAACTAAGGGTTTGGGTATTTTTAACAAAGATTGCATGACAAAAATCTTTTCAATTAAGGATACAGTCAGGAAGCCCACAGTAAGAAACACTGAACCATGAACACCTAAATGTAGTTTATGGGAACAGCTCTACAAAGTCCATGTGTCATATTGCAGTCAACAAAACAAAACAGCGTGATGCCTTCCAGGCAATCTGGTGGAATAAAACAACATTACACTTCACCTAAACACTAAGCTACGAGACAGAAACCCTTTAGGATACAGACATCAGAGAGTGACAAGGGGATGGCTTTTGAACGTGACAGTATAGTCTTCCAAAGACTTGCTAAACTAGATGTGGCATTTCCTATGACAAATTCCCTGCAGGAATGAAGCTTTACTCTCAAGAGCTTAGAACCAAACACCAGGAAGGACTTAAAACAGAATCCAGCAGAGCATTTAGGCAAATGTCTCAATGTGCTAGTCCCTGTGAAAGATGTTTTGTGTGTGAGGATATACAACTCTTCAGAATCCCTAGAGAGCTGTGAAGTACGTACAGTTGTTGTTGTTGTGAACAAACAAACCCCACTGGACAGGTATGGAGTCTGAGGCATGTACTCTCACCTTCTAACCAGCCTTATGCAAAGGCTAAATTGGATCATCCATGTGATTTTAGCTGTAAGCTTCCTGGCACGAGGTGAGCAGACACATGTACCAGTTGTTTGGTGGTATGTGCTAAATGATTCCGGTCGGTTATTTCCCCAGAGAAAACCATGAAGAGCTTCTCCCCCCAGACAAACCCTTCCCAGTCTGCAGGAGAGAAGCAGCACCTGCAGCACATGACATGAGCAAGGGAACACTTCAGCCACCTGGATATACAGAAGTCCACAGGATCAAATGGGATGTGCTGAGGGGGATGGCTGACACCACTTCGAGGCTTCCATCACCTTTCTGAAAAGTTACTGTTAGAGAGGGGAGTTCCTGACAAATGTCATCCTCATCTTCAAGGAGGAGGGCCTGGAGAATAACAGGCTGGTCAGACTAATCTCAGTGTCTGTGAAGATTCTGGAGCACATTTTTATGGAAGCTAGCTCCATGCACAAAAAAAATGACTAGTAATAAACAGTATTGAAAGTTTACCCATGTAAATATAAATATCTATTAATTTTATATACATCATTATAAAACAGAATAACATTTAACTTCCCATAAGAGGATAAATCAAGCATGCACTGTTCTAAAAGATGAAGTTTGCATTAAACCACTCAGATTAAGACTTGCATGACAAATGCAAATAGCTCAAGCACAACTCAAGTTTGTTAGTGGGGTGAAAAAAAGCACAGAATACAACTTGACAGAGTATCAGAAACTGTTCAGAAGCCAAGCTAACTCACCAGACAAGCCTTATTACTGCAAGCATCATCACTAATTTGCAGATTTAAAATGCCAGCATGTGATAAACATCTTGTAGAGAATTATTATTATTATTTCAATTAAGATAATCAAAGCAACTTTTGCTTCAAGTTGTTTTCAACATAGAGTTTATCTATCTTACAAAGAAGCTCCGTTTACATGGGACATTAAAGAATGTACACTGCATTCAGATTTAGCAAGGCAGAAATTCTACCATATACCTCCTGACTTGGACTTCTCCAAAGAATTTATTCAGGCTGTTGTTTCAAAACTGCCAGCAGAAGGGCAGGCCCTGCTGCCCTTTTACACCTACTCTGTTTCCATTCTTCCCCTGCACTGGCACTAGATTCAGCTGAAAAAATATTCTGTCTCTTCTGGTCAAGTGAGCTTTTGGTGAAAGAAGAACATGTAATCAAGAAGTCAAGTCAGGATCATTTCCCTTCACTGAGGCCTCCATTTAGGGCACAGTCAGACAGTATGGCAACACCAGTGCAAGCACATGTCTGCTTTTATTGACCCTCTTCCCCTCCACCCTGTGAAAGTCCCAGTTCTTGTTCCCCATCAGGCCTGGGTTTGCTCAATAAAGCAACTCTAGTTACACATCTGGCAGGAACTGATTAATTCTTTTTCTTTGGATTAACTTCCCATGCCAGGAGAAGAGGTGGGAGTGCATGGCCAGGGCAGGACCACCAGACAGCAGTAACTCAGTACAGTGGCTCTGCCATACTGCAAAAACAAACCTTTGGATCTCTTAAAAGTATAAACAAACTGCAGTCTGAGGCTTTTGGGCAACACTATTTCAAAGCAACCCCCTAAACACCTGATTTTATTTATTTTTAATTACCACAGACATTTCTGAAACAACCATCTGACAGCTATCTTGACTAGGCACTGTCTCAGCCATAATGTTTTTATTTTAAACGCCAAATAAATGCTGGAGGCTGAGTGCTGCCATATTTATGAAGGCTACTGTTCTTCTCAATTTATAGTAAGAACACAACTAAATCACTCAGATGCTGATAGCTCATAAATGCCTTCTCACAACTCCCCCATGTGTCCAGAAAAAAAGCAGAATTTCTCCCAGGCTCACTGGGAAATAGGCAGTTCAATATCCAGCAGCACAAGACACTAAGATACAACTTGGAAGTCCTAGCAACATAAAAAGAGCATGTCATACCAGTGACAACAAACTATTTATCACAGATTTGCAATGATATTCAGCCTTTCATCAGCCTAGCCAAAGCATGGTCACTCTTGTTAAATATAAGCTTGTCAGAGGCCTCAACAGTTCTCCTTTGTGTTTGCTATTGCCCTTTCCCTTTTTTTTTTTAATGACCCTTAGGTAGAAGGAGAGGTTAAATTAGTTATTTCCATTTCTCTATGAACATCATTATGTATGGATAATTAAGTACTGATTAATATACCTGCATGCATCTTCGTCACGTGCAACAAAGCATGCTGCAAAAAGCTGCCAATAATACTGCCCAACTTAAGCACCACTTCACACACATCAAAATTCATGACAGCACCAGTGAGTGAAGAGAAGCATTAAGCCAAGCAATTCCAGGGGTGTTGGGAAAATGCTGAGATTCACTTTTAAGAAAAAGAATTCTTAAAAGCCAAGGTACATATACCCTATCTCAAATAGACACCACATACCAGAAACTAAATTCTAGCTTTCCCTAATTACTGACAGAAAGAAAACAAAGTAAATGGTGTGGCTTTTCCTTCTTATACTATTGAAACAGTATTCAAACTGACCTGCTGTGCCATTGGTTTTATGAAGGTAATATTTATGCAGTGGAAGCAAAGAAAGCAGAAGAAAACACTAAAAGTGATCTAATACCAGAACCTGATCAAGAATGTTTCTGGACCTATTAGGCCAAACTTCTGATAATGTGTCTGCTTTAACCACACAGCCATAACCTACCAAAAGCTATGAAGCAGCCCAAGACAGAGTCTGCAGTACATTTCACCAGTGCAGCAGCACTACTGATTGCTTTTGATTGCATTCCTCTCACATAATTTTAAGAATATAATCTACAACTGAAAAGAATTTTTAGAGAAAACTAAGATTTCACTAAACCTTCTCAAATAAACCATCCAAATTATGCTGCACCATTTTTTAGAAGTTGATTTTATGATTCATACTTAGCTGTGAGCTGATGTTATAGTTGGTTCTGTTAATCTATACCTTTATATCTAAAGACTATTACGATAGAATATGTAGAGTGTCTGTACATGTACACAGGCACAAGGCCTTGTGCAATTCTGAAAGAGTTCAAACTCAGGTATCCCATAAAAATACTCCAATCTTAGACCAAACATACAAACCCCTAATTATTTTTAAAGTGCAGATTAATAAAATTTCCAAAATTATTACTATTTACTACCTATGTGAAAAACCTTAAATCCAGACAACTTTACAGACAAATGTAACTTGGCTTCAAGATCTGTGTAAAATTAATGAGACCAGATGCACTGCACATGAGTGAAAAGTAAAGTGTTGGGTTCTTTTCAGTCCTTTCCAGTTTGCACTGCTCTCACAGTAACTTCTTTAAAAATCATGAACTTGCCCTTTCCACACAGATATTAATGCCTGCCTAGAAGGAAAAATACACAAATGAAGAATGCTATTTTTCAATAAATAAAAACATTTCCAGTATATAAGAAACTTTAGAAATGTGAAGACAGGTAAAATAGACCTTCCTAAACGTAAAAGTCTATTTTTAATTTAACACAGAACTATGGCAAATCTTTCATAATGACATTCAGACTTTTACCAAAAATGTTCTACTGGATATTTTAGAGATGTGTATTGGCACTATTGCTAGACTGCTATCCAGCATTATTAACCTTTCTTTAAAGATTTACCTGCACTGCTACACACCAAAGACATGCACTTCTGCCAACTGCTAGTGAGGTGTGCTTCTTAGTGCCCAGAAATGTTGAAGGTGCCCTTTCTTCTCTCAAAGAAAAAAATTAACAGGAATTTCTGAAATACATTTCATGAACTTCTATATATCCAGAGGACTGAACTTTACATTTTTACTATGATTTTTAAGACACAACTGCCTGCCTGGAATTAAACAGTGAAAAAACAACCCTTACAACTGGTTAATTAATTAATTTGAGTTAGTTCTGTGCCAGCACCATTTAGTTCAGAAAACAAAGACGCCTTGAAAGCATGCCAACAATTAAGTCTGAAATATCTCGATAGCTTACAAGAACTTACGAAGAAAAACCTAAATTCTTTGGTGCATCCCACTTCTAATCATATAAATAACAGGATGGCTTCTGACCATGCAAATCACCCTGCTTTTTATCTCACGGCTCAGCCACAAGTACAACCTACTGAAGTTTCCCATAGTTTGATGTTACTTTTTGAGAATGTGTGGAAGACCAGCATTTAGCACTAGCTTCTTTGTTACTAAACGTACATATTGATACACACAGAGGCAGAGCCCAGATAAATCAGAGAGGTGCCAAATGAAACAGAGGAAACAAGTCTTTATCAGCTGTTCCACCCACAGTTCTCTAGAAACACCCTCCCAAGTCCACCCTTCCCGAAACTCTTTCTCTATACAAAGTCGAAACTATTTTCCCTGCCATGATTTGACCAATTAAGCGTTACCAGACGCAGCGGAGAAACGGCCCAGTTCCTAACGCCGAGAAACAATTCCTAACGGGAACCGATACAGTTACACGTCCTCATAAACACAAGCGAGTTTTGCCCCGGCCTGGAGAGAGCGGAGACCCTCCTGGAAGTCACGGTCACACTTCGGAAAGAACCAGGGCTCCTCTTTTATTTCCTTAAGCTGAACTTTCCGCCTGGCCGTCCTTCCTGGTTTCGGGGAGAGAGAAGCGGCCGCGAGGGCAGGGAGCCGGGAAGCGGCGACCAGGACCGGGCGGGAAGTCCTGAGGGACGGAAGTGGAGCCGGGAAGGGAAAACAAACACAGCCGAGCGCAGAGAGAAGGACCTGAGGGGGAAGAAGAGCGGAGGGCAACTGACCCGGTCCGCTGCGGGGAAAGTCCCGGCGAAGGCGCGGGGGCGCCAGGCCGGCCTCGGGCGGCGGGGGAGGCCCGGGTGGGCTGAAGCGGCGGGCGGAACGGGNACACGCCCAGAGGGCGCGAACGCCCCGCCCCGCTCCGCGCGCATGGGAGCGGGGCCCGGCGGAATGGGCGGGGCGTATCCCGCCCCGTGAATACGCCCTGGGGCGGGGCCGCAGGAGGGGCGGGGTCTCTGCCGCCGCTTCCGGCGCGCCCCGGGCCGGCGCCACGGAGCCGTCACCGCACCGAAGCGCAAACACATCGCACGGGCTGCTCTCCTTTGTCCCCTTACCGGATACATGGCTTTTCCTTGCAGAGAACTAATTTACTTTTAGAGTTTTGCTCTGGTTTCCTTCATCCCCTTACCAGATACACATTTTTTCCTTGCACAAACTAATTTACTTACTTTTCAGAGTTTTAGGTCATCGACTTCTCCCAATACTCTACATGTTGTGAAGTGTTGCAGTGTCCCCACTAAACAGGGACTTGTCATTCTGAGACTGTCTTGAACAACTTTCACAATTCAAGGGTAGGAAAATCCTCACGTGGAAATACAGATGTGAGACATCTGAACAAAATGTTTCTTCCCTTGTTTGTCCTTATGCTAATTCTTCCATCAACTGTGCCACCTCAAAGATTTATTTTTTATATTAGAGTTTGTGCCAAGTTTCTCCGTTTACTGTCAGCCCTTTATATTTGTGTTTTTCTATTCCTATTGCCGTGTCAGAATAAAAAACAACTTCCCTCTGAACACTGATACAGTGAGAGAAGGTGTTATGGAAATGCACATAGAATGTAAAATTACAGTGAATGTGCCTCAGGTAAGGCTGCAGAAGTTGATGCAAGTGTTTACAGACTGCAAATTAGAGAGCTGCTGAGATTAAAATGAGAGGATAAATCCTTATCATCCCAAGACTATTTAAAAATTGTGATTAAAAGCTGAAGATTTCTGTATGGAGAGGAGACGTTCACTGGGGTAAAGTCTGAGTAATACACCCATATTAATTCTTACAGGATCACAGAATGTTAAGGTGTTGGAATGGATCTTAAGGAACATTTAGTTCCAGCCCCCTGCCATGGACAGGGACGCCTCCCACTAGACCAGGTTGCTCAAGACTTATCCAGCCTGGGCTTGAACGCTTCCAGGGATGGGACATCTGCAGCCTCTCTGTGCAACCTGTGCCAGTGCCTCACCACTCTCACAGTAAAGAATATTTTCCTAATACCTAACCTAAATTTCCTCTCTTTCAATTAGTCTATACAATCAAATTGTTCAAGTTATCTATTATACTCGCCACAGCCGTATTTTTTATAGTACGACTGTCTAAGAAACCGCAAGGAAAAGCACCGAGCACCCTTGGGAGAGCCGGACTCACCTGTTTCC
>VXBC01004899.1:469111-526053 GCA_013399945.1 Ploceus nigricollis | reverse complement strand
GTCCCGCGGGAGCCGGCTCCGGGAGCAGCGGCGCTCCCAGCCCGCCGGGGCAGGAGTCCCGCAGCCTGGACTCGCTGGAGTCCTTCTCCAACCTGCACTCCTGCTGCCCGAGCAGCTCCGAGCTCAACAGCGACGCCGACGAGGCGGTGGTGGCGGGGGCCTCCTCGGGGGGCCCGGCCCCGGAGCCCGAAGGGGACAGGCCGGCGGCGGGCTCCCAGCTCCTCTCCGCTTCCAAGGAGCGCTTCCCGGGCCAGTCGGTCTATCACATCAAGTGGGTCCGCTGGAAGGAGGAGAACACGCCCGTCATCACCCAGAACGAGAACGGCCCCTGCCCGTTGCTGGCCATCATGAACGTGCTGCTCCTGGCCTGGAAGGTACCGGGCGGGCGGGCGCCATGGCGGGGCCGGGCGGGCGGTGCCGCTCGGGCAGCGCGGGCGGCTCGTGTGGCGCCGGCAGCGTTCGGGGCTCCTGAGCCATCGCGGCGTGAGGGCACGGCGGGAAGTTTGTGCTGGTTAGGACAAGGACGTTGTCGAGAACGCTGGAGAGGAACTTCTGACAAGGGCATGTGGCGATAGGACAAGGGGGAATGGCTTTAAATTAGCAGAGGGCAAGTTTAGATACAAGGAAAAAATTCCTCCCCGTGAAGGTGATGAGGCACTGGCACAGGTTGCCCAGGGAACCTGTGGATGCCCCATCGCTGCCAGTGTCCAAGGCCAGGTTTGTTCGGTCTCTGGGCTACGTGGTTTAGTAAAAGGTGTCCCTACCCATGGCAGACGGGTCTGGAACTTGATGATCTTTCAGGTTTCTTTCAACCCAAACCATTCCGTGATTCTTTCAAGAAATATTTCAGGCTTATTTCTGCTGTTAAGCACATGTCTCACATATAGAACTTGGAAAACAAATACTGCCGTGCAGTATGTTGCCAATATACTATTTAGATGCTGCTGCCATATATAGACTTCATTATTGTCTTAGAACAGAAATGAAATATCTAGATGATGTTTACTAACTTGAACAATATATAGCATATAATAGTTTACTGATGTGTACAGGTTTCTAGTAGGTAAAGATTATTCTTTATAGCACTGAGCACATAAGTGGTATTTTTGGAAAATAGGTTAGTTTCATATAATGAAGTGTATGTAGAGTTGTACGAAATGCAGAATTGTACAAAATATGGATTTGTAGGACTGACTGTCTGAGCAATAGGGACACATTCATACAGTTATTCAGTACAGATTGTATTTAAATTAATGAATAAATCAGGTAGTGATCAAGTACAGCTTTGAGACCTGGAAGTTCTTGTGCTCTGTAGCCATTGTGGATGGGACTTCCCATAGTCTTAAAGTAATTCTTTTTCCCAATCTTTTAAGTAATTAAAATCTAAGCCATAATGTAGTTATTAACATGTCTATGTGAAAGGAGTATCTGTTGGAGGAAGGCTGTAAGGTTGTGTGCATTGCAAAACAGGGATGAGGGGCATGAATCAGGAAATGCTGGCAATTCAGCCCCGGAAGACTGAAGAGCTGATAGAGTAGAGTCCTGAAATAGGAAAGCTTTACAGGAATAGCTTTTATGTTTAGTAGCAAGGGGAAGAAATTTGGTATTGGAAGAGTAAGAGGTTGTTCGCAGTGTGACAGGTGACTTAGGAAAAGGTCAAAATGGAAATATGTTATGAGAAGAAATTTGTTCAGATGCAGGTAGAAATTTGTTTAGATGCAGAAGATTAATGCTCTTGGTTGAGTTACAATTTCTACACATTTTTCTGAGCAGAATAACTCAGACATCAGAAGGAAAACTCTGGGTACAGTGATGCTGGTATTTTAACATCAGAAAAGCAGTAGAGGGAAGTTGTGTATGACTTTAAGGTATTGCCTTATGTAGGTTCTGCTATCCTCAAGAGGGTGTGAATGTTGTCACAGGCTTCAGTATTGAACACTTGCTTTCTGTGCTCCCTCTTTAGCATCAAGGGGTGACTTGAAAAATTTGCCATTCCTTATCATTTGGGGGGGGGCATTTAAAAAAAAACCTGTTAGTTACAGGATCTTCCTTTTTAATATTTGATTTAATGAAAGATGTAAATGGGACAGCACTGGTCCTGTTGTTTGAATTCAAGTTTTGGAGGTTTTGTTCCTTAATACTTTTCCTTTTCCCTCTGCTGCTGCTCTCTAACCAGAATTTTAACTGACATTCTGCTGGGCTCAAATATTACCTTAGTGAGAATTAAGGTAATACCCAGTTTTATTAATAGGCAAAAACCAAAATACCCCTTGGGAGTGCCCTACTGTTTCTTATTGCTCAGATTACAGGAAGTTTTCTATAGTTCTATGTAAAACCTCAGCAGAATTTGCATGAGTCGCAGACAGGCAGCTAAACTGGTGAAACTGTCATCACTGGTAAAACTGTCATTATTTATAGGCTTGAGGGTTTTCCTCTTATTTGGTTATATATTGTAGTTGCTTGTAATTGATTTTCCTAATTACTGCCTCTACAAATTGACCTTTCTTTTCCCCAGTTCATAGTCGAGAACCACGTTCACAGTGGTTGGGGTGGCAGCTCATCTGTACATCACTGACAGCAGCTTGCTACATGTGAGGGCTGAGGATGGACATCCACCTTCTCACTCCTCCTGAACCAAGATGAACACTAGACTGGGTCAAGTAATTATAATTTGAAAACAAGAAAGCAGACTGAAAGATGAAAACAGGCAAAAGTAGAGTAAGAATACCATAGTACATATTAGGTGAAAAGAAGCTACATGTAATGGGAAAAAAGAGCATAAGAAGGAGATGAGGAGGGAAGATAGAATCACAACAGGGAATAACAAGTTAAACAGTTATGCTTTGGGTTCTACTCCCTGTATCAGCCGTCATTTTTCCTTTTTAGAACTCTGTCCTGACAGGGTTGGGAGTTCTGGTCATCCTGTGGATAGATCTGGTCTCAGCCAGCTTAAGTGCAGTACTGGTTTGGCAGCTGGGGTTTTGGAAATTCTGAAATAGTAACACCCACTGTGACTGTTCAAATTCCATTTTGAAAATACCAGGTTTTGGAACTAAGCTTGCAATAAAACTGCTTTTATCCACTACTTTCAAAGGATACATAAAACTTTGAGGTGGCAGATTGCAGAGGCTGTATTTTAAATATTAAAATGATGAAATTACTTTTCTTTTGAAGTGTTTGTGCAGTCTGCCTAAGTGTAACTTGCAGTTTAGCCTATAGGAGGGAGAGCCAAGGAGTTCTGCTACAGGAGTGTTAGAGAAATGTTCTAAGAAGAAAAACAAAAGCACTATGATATCAACTTGGAAAAGTAGCTGTTGTGCAGAACAGCTGTTGTGAAAAACAGTGTCATAACCACTTAGACTTGTGTGATGGAAATGAAGCAGAAGTAGAGATTGAAACAAGCATTTTTGAATGTATGTACAAGCATGAGTTATGTCCTCTGATGTAGAGTAGTGTAGGACATTGTTTTTCAGCTTATTTAAATCTGGAGATTGCTCAGTTTTAGCTCAGGCCTGTGGCTCACTATGTGGTTAAACTTAGTTGGCAAAGTTGGCTTTTCTGAGTGCCTTTTGTGATCTTTGTTAGATGTAGTTCATGCAACACTTTCTGATAACTTCTGGCATTTCATTAAATGTAATTTGGGGCGGGGGGGAATGTGGCAATCATCAGATGCTAAAAGCTTAGTGAGGGTGCCATGTGATTCTGCTCTGTGCTTCTTAGGTAGGATGTGATGTCTTGTAGCTGAAGAACTCTGAACCTTAATATGTTGCACAGAAATGACATATCTGAAATGTCCAGGGAATTGAAACATAAAATAAGCAAAGGGAAAACATTATACAATTAGAATATAAATAATACTAATATTGGCTTGAGAAGTGCATGCATATGGAACATCTTGTCCTTATGTAGGAGAACAGTGATGTTGCATATTTGAAAATGTCTTTGAAAGGTTTTTGTGTCATAATCCTCTCAACAAATGGAAGGAGCTGTGTTCCCTACACACATAGTTCTACTAAAATTTTGGTAACTTTTAGAACTGTGTGAATTACCTATTTAGTTATCATAACAATTATGTAAGGAAATGTTATATAACCATTTTCTTGCTTAGATGTATCCAAACTGACGTGCAGAGAAGAGGTAGAGTAAAAAATTCTACTTAGAAATTCTTGATTTTAGGTTTTCATTAAAATGGCCCTTTTGAGAGGAGCTGAGGACAGTAAGCTCCTGCTGATCTCCACTCCGTTTGTCAGAGGCTGCAGTGATGGTGCCTGCTCTGGGGACTGGCACTGGCCCTTCACACGTGATGTGCTGTCCCTGTCGCGCACTGCCCAGCCGGATGGCCGGAGTTGGCACAGATTGCTCAGCGGGGCCTTGGCAGCCTCCCTTCCTCCGGCACCTGTGGGATGAGCTGAGCCCACAGGTCCCAGCCTGGAGCCGTGCCCAGGCACAGCAACAAGCCCACTCCCAGGGGCTGAGGTTACCTGGCTGAGGCAGCACACGCTGTCGGGCTGTCATGTCACAGGTTCATGAAGCTGCTCCTGCCAGGCCAGGGGCACTTATTTGCAAAGAATATTGATTGTTTTTTGTCAAAGCTGCTTGAAGCTACCCATGCCTCTCTGGAACGCTGTGTTCAGAGGAGTTGCATGTTTTAGATAAACATGTTTTGAGACTATAAGTCTTATATAAGACTTATTATATAAGCCATTAGAAATTTTCTTGGACCCTTTTGATATTCATAGTATTTTCAGAAGTGTTATCCTCTGTGCATGACTATAGCACTTAATTTTTTTTAAGCCCTTCTGTAGTGTGGAAGAATACGGTGGAAAATTAGTATTATGTAGTTTTGGAGTTTATAGTCTAATTCATAGAAACTGTGTAAGTTTTATTAGATAATCTATTCCTTATGAAAATTTATTTACCACTCTTGTCTTTTAATTAAAATATGCCTTAACTGTGTATCATGCTGTAGTTGTGTGAGAAGGATTGTTTCCCACTCCTGAGTGTAGGAAGTAAAATGTAGCTAGAGTTAGAAAGAGCCATCAGGGCGAAGGACCAGGAAACCGCAGTAGAGGGGTACAGGAAATGGGTGGGAGTTGAGGAAATGCATTTTTCCTAAAATGTGGAATTGATGTAAAATCTAGCAACTAAACATTGAAACCTATCATGAAAATGTGTCCCTCAAAATAATAGATTGTTATGGACTACAGCAGCTTCTACTACTGTTGCTTACATTGTTTTCTTCTGTTGATTTATCTGGATAATGACTGTGGTTCTGTATGATGTTTTGCTCTCCCTTAAGTCCTAAGGTGTTTTTCTCTCCCATTTCCTCTTCACTGTACATTTCCTGTCGCTTAAGTGCTTGCAATGAAGCTCTGAACAGCTGGGAAATGTCATGTTCTCTCTATATCTTTAAGTCAGCTCTGTTCAGAAGTACTTAGAACTGTGTTGGAACCCCATTAGCCCACTTTAAAAGGTGTGATCAAGGTCCCGCTACACATGCCAGCCCTAAAATTACGCCATAAAGTAACCAATTAACTTTGCTTAGCATTTAATCAAGCAGTTAATTTTGAGATGTAGCTTGCCAAAATATCCAGCTTTGAGAGATCCTGGAAATACGAGTAAAACCACTTCGCTTTTTCTGCAGTAAAAAAATAAATGGTTAGCTTTACAGTTGTGAGGGAAAATTCCGTTTGTTAAACAGTGATATAAATAATATGTTGTGCTATTTGTACCTAGAGCTTAAATATAGGTGAGCTATGTAATTGTGCTTTAGAATTGGTGTTTGTCATGTAAGCATGCTTCTAGAGGTTCCAAATGTGGTGCAGAGCGGAACCCCCCAAGTAATGCTGGCTGAGCTGATACAAATGGTTTAAATAAATAATAACAAGAGCTAACTTCAGTCCTGAAAGAATCATCACAGGAGCCCAGTTAACAGTTGAGGGAGCGATGCTGATTTTCCTTCATATTGTGCTGGCACATCTGTGCTGAAGCACTTCAGGAGGGCTGGTGGAGGTGATGCTGTTCTGTGCCTTAGGAGCTGTGATGAGCCCTGGCTCAGAGGTGTGCACAGCTAGTTCGCTAAGACTTGAATGCTGCCAGTCCCAACTGTGAGTTTCAGAAGCAGCTTTTTGAACTTGTAGTCTATTGTTTACATGGCTCAATACCCTATATTTATGTGAATGCTCAGTATGAATATTGTGAAAAGATCAAAGAGTATGAAAGCATTTAGCCTATTGAGCATTAGTTTTGGGAAGAGTTCTGTAAGTTACAACCAGTTGTCATTCATTTAATATTTTCAAAACACTGTGTACCCATGCGTGCCTGATTTTTCTTCTTTAATTCCTTTCCCAGATCCCAGTACTACCAGCTTCTTTATAAGCCCACCGTCTCAGGGTTTATCAATGTGTGGCATATGTCAACTCTAATCCAAGTAGGGACATATTTCTTAAGGTATAAATAAGAAAGCCATATAAACATGGGTCTCTTTCTTCTTCCAAATTTAATGACATTTCTTGTGAATTCATATATTTAACACATTTACCTCTTGTCAAATATAATTAAAATTGATAAAACAGATGTAGCCCAATCACACCTCATTTTCCCTGCAAAGTTATTAAAATAGCTTAGTTTTCATACTGAAAACCCTCTCCATCACAATGTGAACAAAGTGGTGTGTTGCTGTACTGTACATTTGAGTTTGGGGTGCTGCATCAAAGGCTTTATTCCACCTCCTGATTTTCTACTTCTTCCTTCTCCACAACCAGAAAAGTAGGTGGAACCTATTAAATCTCAACAATGAGTTAACAGTCTCACGTCATGTCTTTCTATATGTGTCAAGGACAGCAGTGATCAGTATTGAAGAACTTGATTAAAAAATTCCTGATATAATAAATACCTTTTCTCGACTTTGAATGGCAAGATGTTGGAGGGGGATAGTATGAGAAAATTAAAAACTGAAGAGAGCTTAAAAATCAACTCCCAAGACAAACCAACCCCAAACCACAGAAAAATAAAATTCACATTTATGCAGAGAAAAATTGAGTGCACTATGTTTAAAGTCTATATCCTCCTGTGGTATTTCTTCAGATTGCCAGAAGCATGTCCTTGCATGTGTTTGTGCTTTGCCTGTTGCATTTCTTCCTGCAGTAAATGGAAGTGTTCAACCAAAATGTTTACCCAGGATGTCGGAAGCTTTTAGCTCTGCCAGGGTGGTTGGTTTTAGCACGTGATGATGGTGGGAGTAGATCAGGGAAGGGGGGAATAGAATATTCACCACAGAGTTCTGTGTGTCTGGTCTGCTCTGTGTGGCGTTAAACTAAATGGTTGAACCTCGGAATGTGAACATGGGATGAGAGGCTGGGAGGTCATTTCCTTGTACCTGCACAAGTCTTTGGCTTCCCTGGCCCAGCAGCTACTGACACTAGATCCTTTAGAGACTTTGTACACAGGAACTTTTTGAGCTCATACTCAAAATTAATACTCTTAATACTCAATACTCAGTTAAGGATTTTAATGAAGGTAGGGAGTCAAAGGCTTGAGGGGAAGTTTTCTTAACAGTTCCCAGTCTGTTAATTCTGAGTGCTTGTAGTTGAGCCACTGCAGCGAGTGGTGTGAGCTCCTGTGAAGTGGAGGGGGATGCTGGAGAAATGTTTTGGTGGGAGAAGGGAGCACCATGCAGAGATGTGCAGCTGGGAGAAAGTGCTGTGTGCGTGTGGTTTCTCTAAAAACCCAAGTGCCTTTTTAACTCTTCTTGTGGCTGCTGTTTAGTAGAGGTCCAGTATGCTAATGGCCTTGTAAACAGGTGAGGGAAATGTACTGTATAGAAATACCATGCTTTTTAAATGGTAGTGTTTTGGTGTTTTAAAGAGAATATACTTTTACTTTGACAGATTAAACTGCCACCGATGATGGAAATCATAACGGCTGAACAGCTGATGGAATATTTAGGTTTGTAATTGCAATAAATCACTTTCTCTTGTATGTTGCACTTTGTAGTGCATACTAACATAGAACTGTTTTATGTATTTACTATTTTATTCAGCTTTTTATTTGATTCCAGAAAACTACTTACAGTATTCAGTTACTCATGCTTTTCCTTAACTGTTTTTAGAAGTTTTCTGCACTGCTTTCCAAAGTGATTGGTCTAGGTGATGCCATTGGTATGGCTCAGTGCACCAACACATTGACAGATTTAAAATTATTTATGTCTCTTACAGTGTTGTTTTATTATAGTTGACAGAATGTAGTAATTCAACTCTGTCTTTAATTGTCTATAGTAACTCTAATCCTTGGAAGTATGACCCAATTAAAATAACGAGAAAAATTAATGTAGTCCTCACAGTGATTGGGGTCTCATTTGCAGGCACTACTCTGGTATCATATTCAGTGTTCAGTAAAACTGCAGTTCTTTGTATCTGACAGGGCTGGAACTTTAATAACCCTGATGATCCAGGTGTTAAAAGTGCAGTTGTGATAGTACTTAAGCTGTATGTTCCACTTTTCCTTCCCTTGTAGCCTGACAAATATAAAATGTTTGAACTTAACAGACTAGGTTTGATTTTTCTTAAGCAGGAGAAAGAGACCCTTATGATATTTTCTTTCTTTTTGCTTGTAAAGAAAGTAGCTTGTTCTTTTCAGAAGTAAATTGCTTACTCTTCTGGTTGAAGAAAAAAGTTACCTATATAATTTTCCCAAAAAAATAAGAAGTCTTGCTTGCTGTGTCTAAACATTTCTTATAATTGCACTGATGACACAAAACTGTCTGAAGTCACTACATAATTCCAGTTGTCTAGATGTGTATTCCTTCTTGAAGGCATATTTTAGCTTCTGGAATTACCTTACTAAATTGAATAATAGAACTGTGTTCAAATTATTTAGGTTCCTATTCACTCAACAGGATTAGCAGTTACAGTTCTTCTACAGCTGAAAAAAAAAGCCAAAACCAACAAAACAGCCTTCAACCACTTTCAAGTTAAGAGTATAAATTAGGAAACCTATAATGATATTTTTCTGAGTTTAGTAATGGAGCAAGGGAGTAAGTACAAAAGCATTGAAATAAAATCTGGAAAGTGGATACTAGTCTCTATAAAGATGTTATAAATCTTGAACCTCAGTGTGTTGATTAACTATTAACTAATTTATTACCTTTGTGTTATAGACAAAGGTAGAATACAAGCGTTGTGGTTTAAGCTCAGGCAGCCCCTTGCTCACTCCCCTATCAGTGAGATCAGGTAGAGAATGGGGAGGGGAAAAGCCAGAAAACCTGTGGGTTGAGTTAAAGACTCAATATAGGGAAAGCAGAGCAAAACAGGGAATTAATTCACTGCTTCCCACGGGCAGGCAAGTGTTCAGCCATCCCCAGGAGAGCAGCACCCTGTCACACATGGTGGCTTGGGAAGAAAAACACCATCCATCACTCCAAGTGTTCCTCCTTCTTCCCCTCACTTTATATACTGGGCATGATGCCACCTGGTCTGGCACATCCCTGTGCTCGGTGGGGGTCACCTGTCCTGGCTGTGTCTCCTCACAGCCTCCTGTGCCCCCTCAGCCCTCACCAGCGTGGTGCTGTGAAAAGCAGGAAGGGCCTTGGCCCTCAGTGAGCCTGCTGAGCAATAACAAAAACATCTCTGTGTTATCAGCCCTGTGTTCAGCACAAATCCAAAGCACAGCCCCACACCAGCCACTGTGAAGAAAGTTAACTAGATTCCAGCCAAAACCAGCACAACAAGTTTTATAGACTTACTGGTGTATAAAACATGGCAAAACATTCACAGTATCAGTCAGGATAAGTGGTTGTCTTTTTAAATTGTGTACAGAATTACATACCTTACTGTGATCAGTTTGACCTTTTTATATTTTTAAGCTGAGGCACAGAGCGAGGTTAGTTTTTGAATAGTGAAGAGATTGGTATGATACACCAAGAGACTATGAAATGTTGCTTTAGTAAAAGTGTTGGCCATTTGAATTTTATTTCTTAATATGATCTTACTACATTTTTATATTCATATTTTACTCCATAATTATAATTCAGGTTATAAATAATGTGATCTCATTAATTTGGTAGAAAACTTCAGTTGTGGTATTCATTATCAGTCAGCTTCAGTCAGAAACATGCATAGAAATGTTGAAGCTTTGATTGTGGAATAAATTTAATTTCATTTTTGCTTTCTTTTAGGAGACTACATTCTTGATGCAAAACCTAAAGAGATATCTGAAATTCAGCGACTTAATTATGAGCAGGTAAGGAGCTGCTCCTAAAACACAGTTGCTTATGTCTGAGGAAACTAAAACTATGTTTCTCACCTAGGGTTTGTCACCTTGTTAAAAACCAGAAGCATACAGACCATTGTTTGTAGTTTGTTTTCGTCTGGGCTTGATGCAGAGTAATAATTTTATATATGTGCTATTAGTGAAGAAAAACTCAGTATCTATTAACAGAAGACACTTTTTTCCCTGTTATAAAATAACAGTAATGAAGTAAAATGGTTTTTATTGAGGAAGTGTGACACAAAGGTATTAATAAAAGTATATAACAGGGTGGTTGCTTTTTGAAGTCTTCTGTTGCATGTACTTCAGTTGCTCTGTTCAGTGGTGCCTGCCAGAGTTTCTCTGAGGATGTAAATTGAGTAAGAGAGATCTGTGTTCTTAATCATGATGGACAAAAAGAGGTTGGTCCTGTGTTATGAAAGGCAATATTATTTGCACTGGCCACTATTTGTATGTCATCACAGAATTCTTTCTGTACTTAAGATAATGCTATTAGTTTTAAAAATTGTTGATTTAGTATATATTTTCCAAGCTCTGTCTGTAGTCATAACTGGTTTTTTGGTTACTCATGGAAAAGTGAATTTGAATTTTTTAATAGGTATAAGGTTTCAGGGTAGTTCTGTTTATTCTTAGGTCATTTTTTCTTGTTCTCATTCAGTGTTGACAGCCAAATTGAGTAACTTGAGATTGATTTGTATCAGATTATAGGAATTACTTTTGTAATTATGAAATTAGCTATTTTTTTCCACACAATTCTGTGTTCTAGAAGGTTATACCTATAATCAGCTTATAGGAGGGTGATGAAAACTATTATGCCTGGTGAAAGTACAACCTCTGTAGCTTTCTTATGCTCAGGTATATGGGTTTACTATATAAATGTCACATACCTGAAGTTTTTAACCTTGTAATTTCAAAGAAGCCTTCTGTTCTAGAAATCTTCTAAGTTGCTTTGAAGGTACGGAAATAGTTAAAGTAGAAGTGATAATGTTGAAATTGTAGGGAGAAACTTCTGTGGTTTTCTGGTCAGTTTGATGTAATCCTTTGTTTGCAAAGTAAACATTAACAAAATAAATGCAGCTGTTGTCTGTAGATGTATGGTCTGAATTTGTGGATGGCTAGTGCTGACTTACTATGGACTTCTTATTCATTCAGCAGAGTAAGATTATGGCAAAATTTCTTTCAAAACAGACAGGTTTTTATATTTGATATCTGGTCCCTCCTAATGACATGCTCTTGTTAAGGTGTTCTGGTTTGCTTTTAAAATGATAAAAACTTAAAAGGTGAAGCCAGTCTTGAGAATTACTTCAAAATCTTGCTAAATTCTAAGCAAAGACAGCAAAGTTGTCAGTAAGGTGAAGCAACATGTACTAAGGTAGTGGGAGCTGTTCCATTCCTGATCATGGAAACTTGACAGAACAGGGCAGTTAAAGAGCTACAAGTATTAAAACTCTCATTTGTAGCAGCCATGCTCAAGTGCAGATTCTGATCAGAAGACAACAGAAGCAGCTGTCTTTAACCATCAGTAGTTTTAGTCTGTAGATCTTTGCTGTCTCCATCTCCTGTCCAATCTGTATTTCTGGTCTTTGTCATCCTATTTTCCCATTGTTGTAAGCCTGAATTCCTCTTAAACAACAGAATGTTGCAAAACCCAAAAAACCCCAAACAAACAACAAAGTGCCTCAGTTTCCCCAAATCTTTTGCACAGACTTTCTGACCGTAATCTTGTGGACTTTTCTCACTTAGTGGAAAATTCATTTTCCTGCATGTCGGGAATTTTTTTTATCAGTTGGTTCAAGGTAACTGTCTCACAAAGCACATTTTCTTTGGCACATCTTTCCTTTCTGTGATTGGAACTTCATAACTTGATAATTCTTCTTAGGATTCCATTGGGATCACTACTATAATAAGTGCTACTTTCATAACTTGTTTCAACAGTAGAATCTACAGGTCATTTAAAGGTATGCCCAAAATAAGATAGAAAATGGTTTTTTATTAAAGAAAAAAGTGATGAACAATTAAGACTCATTCTCAGTACTGAACCCTGAAATTAGACTTGGCAAGTGGGTCTGTGTAGATCATTCATTATGTAGTGACAAGTACTTCAGCCTGACTTGTAAGGGAAAGCTTAAAAGGGGAGAAGAAACCTCAAGACAAGTCCCTTGAAGATTCCCTTATAATTCAGTTTTCTTGCAAACATCTGTCTTGTGGCTTTGGGAAATAGACCTAAAAGCAAGCAGAACTGCCTCAAATTAGTTTATGGTTGTAAAAGAAGAAACAATCAGATAGAGTTGATTGGAGGGGGATTCTTACATTTCATATATCTTCTAGCACAATGTGTAAAGTGAATGTGCATTGAAACATTTAAGTAACTTACCCGTTAAAATTTTTTTTGAAGTGTTGAGTTGATGAGTACTAAATGATGAAGGGTAACCACCAAATGTACAAAGCTCTGTTGGGTCATCTGTTCTTTTCTTTCTGTTGTCAGAATATGAGTGATGCAATGGCAATTCTGCATAAGTTGCAGACGGGTCTGGATGTCAATGTGAAGTTCACAGGTGTCCGAGTATTTGAATACACACCTGAATGCATAGTGTTTGATCTTCTTGATATCCCCTTGTATCATGGATGGTTAGTGGACCCTCAGGTAACTTACTCTGTTTCAGTTATTTAAAAAAAGTTATTCTGTTCTGAATGTTATTGGTGGGAGGGGAGGCATTTGCAAATTTTAACAAGTCAATAATGAATACAGTAATGAATTTTTTAAATCTAGTCAGAAAAATTGAGGAGTGAATACAGACAGTGTGTTTTTTTAGTGCAGGAACTTTGCAGAGCCTGGTCTATAGTCAAACTACTTTAAAAGCCTTCTATGACTCTGTAAAGGAGAATTGTTTTTCTGAGGGAAGTAGCAAGTTGCCCCAGATGATGGTGTGCCAGTCATAATTTTTGAAAGCTTATTAGAGAACACTTGCAAGGAATACAAAGTTACTTTCCTCCTTTTTTTAATTCTGATTTATTAGTCACTGCTATTGAGAAATGAGAATGGTGGAACTGGTTGGAGAGAACTGCATCTTTAGCAAACATGTAATTTATTTTTAATTATATTATTTAATAAACAATAAAGTGGTATTGTTTGCTTAGGGGGAAACTGGTGAGTTTGGCTGGAATAATAATGCCTAAGAGTTTTTCTTTTCATGCCTTGTTGGTGAGAGTTGCTGTTCTCTTACCCTGGCCCAGCTGATCCAACTCATGCCGTGTTCTCCATCTGCCTTAGCTTTTGATGCTAAGGGTTAACTGAAGGATTTAAAATAGGATCTGAAATAGCAAAATGTGTAACACTCTGGGCTAAAATGTTTTGGCCTAGATTTTTTAAGGCGATAATATCCTCTCTTTATTGGATTCTTATTGTCTTATTAATAATTGCCACTGCCTTGCACCTGTGTTCTGTTCTTCTCAAAGGTAAATTCTCCATGTTGTTCCTTCCTGCTGCAGGTTGCTGACATAGTAAAAGCAGTTGGTAACTGCAGTTACAATCAGCTGGTGGAGAAGATAATTTCTTGTAAACAGTCAGAAAACAGTGAACTGGTTAGTGAAGGTAAGTAATGGTTCTGTATTTTATCAAAGTATGTCCCCTGCCAAATCTAAGTTACATATTTTCCATGTGGGTGATGCTGAGTGGAGATACAAGTGGGAAGAGCTGCATTCTGTGTGCCGAGCTGCTTTCCCTGGGCAAGCACACAGCACTGTGCTTGTCCTTTTAACTTTTCTGATGCGTGCTCTTGATCTATTCAATATACTTTTCCAAAAGCTGGCAAGAACTTCCCCTATTGTAGCAGCATTCAGATTGCAACTTAGCTATGTATTATCTCCTATAATTAGAATATTAATTATATAATCCATTACAACAAGTAAAAATATGAGTAATATTAGAAGTGAATATAACATTTCTGAACATGGGAAGGTTTGTCTACAATGCTGTGGTTTTAGAACTTTGAAACTTGTTGGCCCCTCTTTTTATATGTTCCCTAAGGCTTGTGACAATATGGGGATGTAGGGGGAAGATAGGAAATAAACTACTACTGTTACCAGGTCTTATATCAGCAAGTGCATAATAGACACACATAACAGTATGTTTTGCTTTTGTAGGGTTTGTAGCTGAGCAGTTCCTAAATAACACAGCTACACAATTGACATACCACGGACTGTGTGAGCTGACTTCAGCTGTCCAGGAGGGAGAGCTTTGTGTGTTCTTCAGGAACAACCATTTTAGCACCATGACCAAATACAAGGTACATCCAGCATTTTTGTCTTTATTGTTGTGTTTTGTGCTTCAAAGCAAGTCATGGTTTTCCATTGTCTCAAAATAGAATTAAATTCCATGTTGTTATATATGAATATGGCTTACAGTGAATGTAAGGTCTGTAGCTAATGTTATTTAGGAATTATTGATTACAGTGGTTTAGTCACTGGAATCCATTACTACTTTAAATCTTCTTGTAGCCTTTCCCTTTATGTTCAGTTTACTCCCTGTGTTAACTCTTTGTGGTTATGTATAGTTACGTACACTTCTTACATGGCTTAAATTTTTGGCAGTTTGTAGTTGACCTGATAAGGTTACTTTAATTAATTTCTGGTTTCTGAGGATCTAAAAGTTTGCATTACATTTGGGCCAGTAGATGAATAGGTCTTTATGTCTATATTTTGCATATAGGGCTATATGCAAAATCCCAAACATTTGGAGAAGTTGAAATGAGATACAATATTGGCTCCCTTTGTTAGGGAAGAGAATTTCTTTTAATTATTTTTTATCTGTATCTGGGGAAGCAAAATGGCAGCAATTGTAAAAGGAGTATTCCAGGATACAAAAAGCAAGTGTCAGCTTGGTTGGTGCTTCTGGGACTCCTTCTTCCGTGGAATGGAGAATCTCGTTTGGCATTTATGGAGCATCTTCATGCTAAAACAACTTTACTTTTGCTAGGATGGTAGTGTATGAGTTTTTACCCTTGTATAGGAAACTTAAAATTATGTTTTCGTTATCTGTTCTTTAGTAAGACTTTAATTTCATGTACACTTGTGCTTATGAATAATGGTAATAAGAGCAAAAAAAAAGAAGAGGTGCGTAACATGCAAAAAAGTTAAGAAACCACTGGTTTTGCCATTATATGATAATGTCATATACCTCATGTGAATGACACTTTCATTTGTTACTACTAGTCCTTTTTTCCTCTCCCTGTTAATCTTGACTGTCAGTGCTAATCTTTGGCATTTTGAGTAGCTACTCATAAGCTGAGCTAAAGGTCTGAAGTCCTGATAAATAGTGATTATTTATCAGGTCTGAAGTCCTGATAAATAATGATTAACTCTACAAGCAGGTAACACATTTGGTTTTCTGATTAGAGTACATCTGAGATCTGTTTAAAATCTGTGTATACAATGCCACTCACTTAAAGCAGTAGGGCAAGTAAAAGGATCTTTCTCCTCCCTTCTTCCATTTAAGTAACCCAAAGCTGTGGAATATATCTGTGTGTGGTCAAATATGGCACTTCCTGATGCATCTTATTTAAATCACAATTTTGAGTATAGTTTTTCCCCTCTCTGCTTTTCTAAATTTAGTTCTTGGATTAGCTGGTGGCAGCTCATACACTGTTTTACACTTTCATTATGGAGTGGGGCGGGAAGAATAAACCCCAACCTCAAGGTAGTTTGGTTTTAAAAAAGAAAATAGTAAAACTACAGCTGTATTTTCTGGGTACAAATGGTATCTAGAGGTGCAGGTGCTCTTTTACTTTGTTTAAAGGCCATTCCAGATAAAATACATAAATCCTCCTGGAAAGAATGCATTTTTGTGCTATTATTAAATCCTTTAAAATATTATTTGTATTAAATACAGTCAATGAATATCACTTTGACCTGTGGATTATAAATACAGATTAGTTTTGTACAACATAGGCTCTTTGTGGTCTTTTGCAGCCCAGTATTTAGATTAAAGGGCAGAACCTGGTGTGTATCTGTGCTTTATCAGCTTCATACTTGTAAACATTTACTTCTCAGTTGAGATCCTTTTTCCTTATAGAAATAAAATGCAACACTTCAATGAGTTAAATATCCTCAGCCAATATTAACAACACAGAACAGATTAAGGCAGTGAGTAAAAATCAGTGTCTTGAGTTTTACCTGTAAGAACTAAATACAAGTCCTAAGAAATATAAAGTTAAAATATTTGAAAAAGAGTGTGGTTTGTATATTTAAGGTTTGTTGCTGCTAAGTCACAGTGGTTTTAATCTTGTGCTTTTTGAGAATTCTGAAATGCTACGTTTTGAAACAGAGGCTATTATTCTTGTTTTTCACAGTCATTATGGGGACCTTGTAGTTAGTGTTTAATTTCCATGTTATTTACATGTTTTAGTTCCTGAGGTTATTGCTTGTAAACAGTGTCCATTTTGATTTGGATTTCTGCTGAGTGGTACATGGCAGAATTAGAGATACCAAGAAACTTTTTAATAAAGACAGAAAATAAGTCTTAAATTGATGTTTAAAGGCCAGCAGTAACTCCTTTGCCTCCTACCTACCCAGCTGTTTGCAGTAGCTGTATGTCTAGGGGGTCTTTTCTATCAAGTCAGAAATAGACTTAACTTGGGCTTTTAGCCAAGAACAGCTCTTCAGAAATTTTTGGCCCTCCAGGATACTCATGTGAATGCCAAATGCATTATTGCTGAAGAGTTGAGATGTTTTTCAACTGCTCCACTCTTTCCATCTCCTGGGTTTAATGCTCGCTCTGCAGATGGAGTTTGCTCACAGTTTGAGCAGTAGTCAGCAGTAGCTGGACTATGGAGAAAAGTCCATCCATTGGGAAAACTGGAGACACAACATATGCCGGGGAAAATGGAGGTATAGAACTTCTAGGGCAAGAACGATGCAATTATTTTTTCTCTTTCTCTAATACTGCCTTTCTGTCTTTCCCCTCCAAACCAATACATGGAAATGTATAAATAAAGCAGCTATAAAGTTAATCAAAAGGGAATTACACCTTTAATAAGTTATGTCCATGTAATAAAATCTGTGTATTTTTAGAAACACAGCTTAAGTAATTAGTGATTATTATTCTAATTAAGCTAATGCTTAAACTTTTATTTGGCAGCTTTAATGTACAGCTGATACAAGGACCTGTACACTGGGGATATTTTTTAAGTGCAGTGTGGGTTTTTTAAGGCTGGTATTTTAGTGAAAGGACTTGGATTTCCATACCTTGTCCATTTGCCCAAGTAATAATTTTTTCTACTTCCTGTCCCTTTAATTGTATACTAATAGTCTTGGCTCATGTGATTATACAGTCATAATTCTCAGCAGTTAAAAATGTGATTTTATTTTTTTGCCTTTGCTTTTCATTATGCAGATAATAAATACATCAAATGATAATTCCCTAGATCAAGGAAAAACAGGACTGTAAAGAGGGGATCAGTTTGGTAAGAAGATCTTAGTTCAGTTGGAACGTTTTTCCCCCAGACTTGTTTGTAATAGAACCTGTGTTCTTCACTGAGACGTATCAAGACACTTACCTGTTTGGATTTTTAAGTGTGTGTGTTTCCTACTTTATAAATGTTGTGTTTCTGCTTCAGAACTCAACAGATACTTTTATTCCAATACAAAGTGTATTTCATAACAGTAATTGCACTTTTTCCTTGGGCATTTAAGATTGGCACATTAGAGGCAATTAAAATAACTGCTTAAAAACATGTTTATTTTTCAATTTCTTAGTAAGTGTACAGTTCTTATGTTGAGGGTTACTCTGAATTCAATAGTACATACTTTCTTTAAAAAAATCTTTTTAATATTAGTATATCTGAATGTTTTAATTGCTAGAGAAAATTAAAACAACACTTATTCATCAACTCAAAACATCTTCACAAAAACGAAGGGGTCTGATCCAGAAGTCCAAGAGAATATTTACATACTATTCAAAACATAAGGCTTAAAATATTTGCCTTTACTGTATGAAGCTATTGGACAGGTGTTTGGTTTTCTTTTTCAGTTTTCTAAATTGCTGGAAACTTGGTAATTGGCATTAGAACAAGTAGTTTAAAAACACTAATTATTTAATCTCATTATCAAGTTATCCAAAGAAAGGAGGTCTAGTAACATCCCCTGTAGCCTATATTTGTGCATTTTAGAGAGGGTTGTTTTTTTTTTTGTGCAAACCAGAAGACTGAGAGATCCCTGTTTGGGAGAATAATCTTGCTTTATCCTCAGCTTTATTTCAAGGTTTTTATATGTGAAACTATAAAATCTGGGCATTGGTCTACGATATCTAAATATTGATTCCTAGGATAAATGATTAGTCATAACTTTGTTAAAGTGAACTGTGTCTACAGTAGTTATACACTTGGGACTTTCATTGTTTACTCCCTATTGGCTATAGTTCGTAGTAGATACTTTTGCTGTATATTACTGCTGGTATTTGAGGGGGCAGTGTTAACCCATGAGACCGGGTATTTATTTAAAAACCCCCACATTTAAAAACAAATCTAAAAGATAATCTGGTAGTGCTCTAGAAATGGCCAGTTAAGATTTTTCTGAGGGTAGAAACATTTTGTAAAGCGTGACAGCTGTTCTCGGTGAGGGGCATTTGAAAACCATTTTTGTGTGCATTTATTACCTGAGTGGCCGAGCTCGGCGTGCTGCTCGGCCTGGTGAGCTGTGCACGGGCCGGGGCCGTGTCCCGGACCCCCGGGGCTGTGTCCCCTTCCCCGGGGCTGTGTCCCTGTCCCTCCCAGCCAGCCCCGGCCCCGATGTGGAAGTGCCTGGGAAGGGCGGCTGCTTCCTGGCCGCAGGCGGGGCCTGGCTCGGTGCGGCCCCGCTCCGGAGCAGCGCGAAGGCCGGAGGGCGAGAGGCTCGGAGGGCGAGAGGCCCGGAGGGTAAAGGCTTCTCTCGGGCCACAGGCTCGCCGTGCTGGGGCCTGGGTGTGCCACTGGCTGTGGCCTGTGCCTTTAGCGTTGGGAGGAGAACGTGCCTGGCATTAAAACTGTGCCTACAGAGCAGCCCAGTATTTAGAGCCTCTATTTTCTTGTTGCAAGTGGAAGAACAAACCATGATGAGAGGCTACATTACAGCTCCTAGCAGAAGAGCCAACTCCTCTTACTTTATATGAAGTTATTGCCAGAGGTTCCATGATATTAGCAATATTGTGAGGGTCCTGCTTGGGGTTTTTTGTGGAATCCAATTTAATTATACTGATATGATGTAAAGATCAGAGAAGTTGGTTAAAAATAAGGGAAAGATGACTTTGGATCTCTGATCTGTGATTTCCCATTTTCCTTTCATTCCAATAATGTGACCAGGAACTCTGTCCCTTATCAGGTCCTAGGGAGCCTGTGTTTGTTGGTTTGCTAAGCTTTGTTCAAGTGAAGCAGAATGTTTGAAGGTATGCAGTTGGTACTGGAATTGCAGTGCTGGTGTTCAGGTAATGTGGTGATATGTAATGCAGTTTATTGCCTTTCATTAGGGAGCTGTGTTACGTTTATTTTTTATTATTTACTCTAACGTGACATTTTTACAATCAGTGTTCATCTGAGAAATTCTTACAAAGAGTATGGATTGTATTTCAGATTTGAAACAGGTCTCTATTTCAAACAAGTGTTAGCTTTAATTCATCCTTAGATGCTAGATTCTAGTTCCATGAAGGCAATGATATACCTTAATATTTGTGTGTGAAAAAATTCAGCTTATAATAGTTTGGAGATAGGAAAACTAGTATTTTCACAATTTCAGTACTACTAAACTACACAGTTCATGGGCTGTAATTAAAAATGTATGGCATAATAGAGGAAAACCTGAGAAAGACACACACCACCCCCTTTTTTAGGTTTTGTTTGAGTCAATGTACTGTTCAAAACAAAACTTAAAAGTTCAAACACAGTTTATCTTAAAAATACTGGGATTTTTCTTTACATCTTTTTGAAGACTTCTTATATGCAAAATGATGTGAAATAGGTATATTGTGCAAACTGGAAACGTTGCAAAATTACTTCCTTTTATTTTCTTCAGGTAATTTTAAGTGTTAGGAGTATCATTCAGTTCTTACTCAGGTTTCCAAGGGACAGATGATTTCTTAGATCATGTTATGTGATCAGACTTGTTGCTGACACTTGTATTTATGTCTGTGAAGCCCCCCTGTGCTGGTTAACTCCCATTCTGAAGCTTGAACATACAGTAGTGTTACCTGTTTGGTTTTGGTTTGGGTTTTTTATCCACTCTATTTGGCCTTGTGTATAAGTGCCTGTTATGGTATTAGGTAATATTGGAATAATTACTGTATGTGAGCCTTCAAATAATATTTTTGTTACATCAAGTGACCTCCCAGCCCCAGGAGGGGCAGCTGTAAACAGAGTGGGATTGACGAGACGTGAGTGGAATTTCAATATCTCCCTTAGAGGGTTATTTAATGACTTCAGAGAAGTCAGGGAGCTTGTTCTGTATGTGTTGAGTATGGACAGAGTTTCCATTTCTTGCCTGTTTAGCCTTAGAAATCATTAGAACAGGATCTGCCTCTTGCTTTGGTACAACTTCAGCACAGCAATCTTTGAGAACCCTTTGTGTGCTGCTGGAATACAAATACCAAATTTTTGTGGATGTCACAATAAACTGCCTTGAATTTTACAGCTAAACCACTGCTACAAGTTTTGTATTGAGTGTCTTGATCTGGTACATTCAGTCATATTAATGGGAGCTTCAGTCTTAATGTGCTCTATGGTCAGTAACAACATTCTTGATTTGCAGTACAATCCTAGAAACATGATAAAAAAGGTAGGATGAAATAAATGGATTGATTTTAATGGAAATTTAAACGGGTATTTTGTGCTGCTTTGCAGTCCCTCAGACATGCAGCACCACCTCCTTTTACTTGGGGCCTAGTTCAGTTATTTCCCTTTGATTTCAGCTGCTCTCCCACTCCTTCATCCTAAGCTTGCATTTCATCTTTCCAGTGCTTTGGTATCTGCACTTGTTAGCATTGTCTCCTTCATTCCAGACCAGCCCATTTTATAATTTCAGACTTTGAAATCAAGAAATTTGGCCTTTTGGAACTGTAAAATTACTAAAATGCCAACAAAAGCAATTATTAGTAACAAGTGATAGCAAGAATCTTAAATTTAGAGCTTTCAATTGACACAGACCCCAAATTCTATCAAAACTCATTATGAAACATGAAGTCTGAGATGTGGCCATGTTGAAGTAATGCCTCTTGGATTGTTTGGAAAGATCACCTTTGTCTCCATATCTTGCCTTTGGAATTTAATGTGATTACTCCTAGAACTTAAAGTTTTTGTTGCCAGGTTTTAAGTCTACTTCTTAGGTGTGTTTCTAAAGAGCTGTCAAGGTATATAGCTTGATATATATTAATATATTCATTCATGTATATATGTTAATGTTTTATATTAATTTCTAGTCAATATGAGCTTCCATTAAGAATGAAGAGTTGCAAGCTGGAATACAGAAATGGTGTGGCTGTTAATTCAGCAGTGAATACTAGTATCTGGTGGTTTAATGCTGTATGCTGATTTATTTAATTACTAAACGTGCTAAAATCTCTAAATGAATGTTTTATTGGAATGCAACATTTGTATCATTTCTGCTACTTAGATTGTAAAAAGTTTTTTTTTTTAGTTTTACAAGTTTTCCTTGTTCTTCTGTATAGGGTCAGCTTTACCTGCTGGTGACAGACCAGGGCTTTCTTACAGAAGAGAAGGTTGTGTGGGAAAGTTTACACAATGTGGATGGTGATGGGAATTTCTGTGACTCTGAATTCCACCTGAGGCCTCCATCAGACCCTGAAACTGTCTACAGAGGGCAGCAGGATCAAATAGATCAGGTACTGGATTTCTGCCTTTCCATTTTAAGTTAGTACTGGTTTTTAGTCATGTTTATGTGTAATTCCACAGATGTGTATGCATGTGTGTTTACTCATGCATATCTGGGACTATAAAACTCCTTTAGGTAATTAGATTGGGGTTCCCAAAAGTGGCACTTGAATGTATTAATATGGTTTTGAGGGAGGAAAAGTAAGACCAACTGAGTAGTTTGGAAAATGGGATTTTAATCTCTCAGAATCCACTTCTGCCAAGTCCTCACTCAGGTGAAGTGTCATCTCTGTTTTGTATATGGAATCAGAAGCAGACTGTGGAATTTCTTCCTACATAACAAACTCCCTTCAGCTCATTAAGATTGTCATAGCTGAACTTTGCCTTCTGCTGCCCACTTGGCTGAATGTAGCACAGACCCCACAGCAGATTGTGTGTCATGGTGGGTGTTTGTTATTCTTGCTGAGACACAGAGTTTGCAGAAGTCATGTCTGAGGTGGGGCTGAGTTGTACCAGTTAAGGCACAAGTGCAGAGCAAGACTAAGTTCCTTGAAAATCTTACATTCTGAACAAGTTTATAGTGATCACCATGAATGTTTTTTAAATACTGGGGGAAAATTAATAAGATGCTTCTTAATAAATTGAAGCACTGCATCTCTCTCTCAGAATAAAAATCTGACAGATAATTTGCTGCTCTCTAGGTAATAGAATTTCAACCTGAAAGCAAAAATTTTTTATTAGTTTTTATGTTTTCTGTGCTGCAGCTTAGGCACTGTGAAAGCAGATATGTAAAGTAGCTGTTCTCAGCCTTTCTGCAGCTGAGGTTATGGACAGGTTCTGAAACAAATTCCTGACCTCTATTTGAAGATAGGGCTGGGAGAAAAGTGTAGCTGCACATGCTGAAAAATTCACTTGATATGACTTGACTCTTTTCTCTGTGAAAGAGCATTAATTCACAGGTTTTACTCTTTAGGATTACCTGATGGCATTGTCTCTACAACAAGAGCAGCAGAATCAAGAGATTAACTGGGAGCAGATCCCAGAAGGAATCAGTGATCTAGAGCTAGCAAAGAAGCTCCAGGAAGAGGAGGACAGGAGAGCTTCTCAGTACTATCAGGAACAAGAACAAGCAGCTGCTCAGGTCCAGGTAAGAAAACAGTACTACAGAATATGATCATCAATTTTAGAAAGTATGAATAATTGCACAGATATATCTGTGCTTGTACATATTTCAGCCTGAGGTGAATATAGGAATCTTGAGGAATACACTACAATTGTTGGAGTATGCATGTAGATATGGCAACTGCAGACATTTAAATACTTTTAAAATACTTTAAAGCAGGCTTAACCTTCTAAATTAGGGTTTCATTTATACTTAATTTGGAATGATGGTATGAATTAATATGTCAGGTTACAAAGATGGTATTAGCTAGTATTTTACATTATTTGCAGAAGAGTGTTCAACTAACCTTTTTGATAATAGTTGAAGCTTTGTCTTTATTTTGTGTTGCAGAAGTTTGTTGCTGTAATTTTTAGGTGATTCAGACTGTGATCTCATGTCAATCTATTCTGTTGTTCCAAATTAGGCAATTCACTGTTTCTCTCAGTACACCTTTCCATCCCATACCCATAAGCAGCTGATTTCAAAGACTTCTGAAAATGTGATTCATGCACATGTCTATCAAAAAATGCAATTTAACTGAATCTTCTGTGCCAGAGACAATATTTAAGTTGGTGTTTTTGGATTTAGAAAGTTCGTAACCACTGAGGGCTTTCAGAATTGCTTTTATTTACAAATATGTAATAAATAATCTATATAAAGCCTGCATCTTTGGCCTGAAGTAACTCAGAACCATTAACTGATACGTTTGTTAAGCATGAAACAAGAATTTTGACAGGTAAAAGTTGTGTTATTTGCACTGTTTATTGCTTCAATAGAACCAGCAGTACCTAGCTAAGACACAGATTCATACCTGCCAAAGGTAGAAGGAACTGAAGAACCTGCTGAACAGGATTAAGAGCCTGCTCATTTGCAGCTATGAATGGGTAACAGAGGGAATAGATGATTAATTAACAAAACTTATGTTGCCTTTGTATACCAACCCCCTTGCCAAGTTATTAAAGAGCTTCTAGTCACAAAAAGCTGCTGCCTTACCATTATCTCACTGTCCACACCAGCACTTTGACTCTGCAAAAAGTGAAATGTGGATTATGTACTTATAAGAGAAACTAAGAAAAAATTCCAGTACAATAATACAGAAGTGCCAGAAAATGCTTGAAACCATATTTTATTGAAACTACTGATCTGTATATGTGGACACAACAGAAGGGACACATGAAACTTGAAATAATATTTTCAGCTGACTTAATTTTCAAGAAATACACAACTTTATGGAGGTCCTGGAGTAGGTATACCAAAAACCCTACCTGAACTCTGCTGGTTTGCATAATACTTTTTGTTTGTGAACTTGACCACACAGGAAGAGTTCAGGCTGTATGTGCAATGGTGCTGGGTTTATTTCCCATGTTATTTTCCCTACACAGCAGGTACAAGGTGCTGCGTCTCCAGCCAGCACAAGACAATCCGGGAGTAACGAACGCAAACGCAAAGAGCCTCGAGAGAAGGACAGGGAGAAAGAGAAGAATAGCTGTGTTCTCTTGTAACAGAACATGGATTCCATCTGGAGCCAAGTGCATGTCCTCAGAAGCAAAAACAAGGAGTAAAAAGGAAGACAAACCTGTTACATGCCGCCTGTGCCTGATTACCCCATGGATTTTGTTCACGTTCCAAGAGAGGATGGATGACTTTGTACCAATCAGACAGACTTCCTTCAAAGTCATAGTGCGTGCTGCTCAAGAGGGAATTCCAAATCACAGTTGGATGCGGCTGTGCTTTGAGTTAGTCATAAGAAATATTGCACCTTGTAGCTGAACACACAACTCATGGCAAGTCCTGTGTCATAGTGACATCCATTACTCATTACATCAGTTAGTAAGCTATTTTATCTTCTACTCTAAACAAAAGTAATTCATTTTGTGTAAGGCTTTTTCCTGAAGTCTGTACACGAGCACAATGGAGTTCTGTGTTACTTCCTTAGTATGAAACTATATCTTAGGCTGGGTATAGTCTCCACGACACAAGAGCCCAAATAACAGCTGGGCACTGCCTCCTCAGTGTGTCCAGACTTCTTTGCTTCTGGATCTGGTATGTTCTTTTTTTGAACCCAGATTTATACTTGTTACTGCTATCACAACATCTCCTGGCCGGCTTTCTTGCCCCAAGAATATGGGACTTGATAGGCAGCATACAAAAATTGTCATGAAGAAAATGGGGCATTTATTAAAAAGCAAGATGAATATTGTTTGCTTTTCTTGCAACTACAAACTGGGTATGGCAACTCAGATGTTATCAGGGTTAAACAAGTAATTTTATAGGTAACTTCTTTTTCTTTTATTATTTTTTTCTCTTGTAGGTAAACTGGACCAGATAAGCTTTTATTTATTGACCTCTCCATATGATAGATGAATGATGAGAGGAAACTAAAGTCTATAATAATCGTTATTCTATATAAGAATGCAGAGTTAAAATAACTAACTATCTGCCTTTTATCCAGAAGTACCTTGAACTTCAACATGACGTTAACATGTCCACTTGTATATTTAAGCAAGTGTACTGTAGTTAAAAACACACTTTTTGTTTGTTTTATAAATCATGTATTCTTAAAAAAGCACACTTCTGAAGGGGTGAGAGAGGAGTGAAGCTGCCTCTCTGAGATGGTTTGAAAGGTGGTCAGGTGTAATATTTTGTTTTTTAAATCACTAATTTAGAATTTTTGGAAACCAGATTTTTCTAATTTATGGGAACCAAATAAACATGTTGCATCTTGTAGTATTTATAGAATGCAGAAACAGAACACTTGATGAATTTTGGGGAACCACAAATCTTCCTCCACTTCCATTAAATGAGTAACAATTAGTTCTTGCTGAACCTTTTGATAAAAATTTCTATTTAGCGATTTGTAGATACTTTTGAAAAAGGCTGCTTCTCCTGGACAAGTTCTGTATCTGTGCTCTAAGCCTTAGTGTTCACACAGAATCACCTGGGCAAGCTGCAGTGGAATCTGACATTCCTGCTTCCAGGTGTTTGGAGAATGTCTACAAAAGTGGGTGTCTAACACAAGTCCATTGGTAAAAAGCCACTTCACAATTATTTCAAGCAGACTTGCTGCACTGATGGCAACCAGTCATCACACACATCTGTTACCAACCTAGAATGAAAATGAGATAAAAGAAGAATGTCTTACCAACTAAAGGGCCAATTTGTATCACTTTTCTTCCATGCCTTTTCCTCTTTTGTTTTTCTTCCACTTTTGTTACGATTTCCCTTTTATAATGATGAAGTAATGAATAGTAGGAGGTCTCTAATATGTAAACTGTAAATTTAAAAATATCTTCTCTAGAAAAGTCATGCCCAGAGAAGTAATTTTAATACTTAATGTATGCAGTTCAGATAATTTTCTGTCAAAGCAAAGGTTGATGTCTTTTTTTCCTTTGCAGCAGCCTAACTTCTTCAAAAATTAATGTGATGGAGGATCACCAACATAATGACTTAGCTACTTTAAGTAGATGAGAAGCTATTCCAATAGTGTCAATAACAGAGACTTTAAGCCAGAATGTTGTTTAAAAACATTCTGTTACTAAGATTTTTCCGAATTTGTGTATTTACATTTATTTATTGACCTTGAAAAATAAATACGTCAAGCTAAGTGTTTGTTATTATTTTCAGTGACAGTATTGCCACTTTTAACTCCTTTTAGAAGGAATCTAGCTGTTGTGGCTATGGAGTTTATCTCTTTGCCTAAGATACTTGTTCATATTAGAAGAATTCATGTAACATTTCCAGATTCAGACAGATGTGCCTGAAACTTAATATACTGTAGTTAGAGGAATTATGGTCATTTGGTCACAGAAGAAGAAGAGTTAGATGCAGTGTTCATCATGAAGTTGCAACTCCCAGATAATTCAGTTTCTTTCAATAGAGGAGTAAAGGTTTCAGGGTATTTGAGATGGAAGGCATGCTGTGAAAACAGTCCTCTGTTAATATCCTTTTTTCTCTACAGGTCTTGAAGCTTTGGAAAAAAGGTAAAGAATTCCTGAAATCTAGGGCTGCATGAGTTGAACTTGTTAGTGGCAAAAGTGATAAGCAGTTGAGCTTCCTAATACCCAAAATGAAATTCACCTGGAAGCTTAATGTATGCCCTACTGGGAGTAACCATTCCAAAAGCTGTCACAGTTGGTATCTCTGAAAGTATCTGAGGATCAAAAAACCTGAACACAATTGCTTTTATCTATATGAAGTGAGCTTGGAAAACAATATTGCACAATATAGTCTTGGAGTACCAGGAAGACAATATCTACTTTTGTTTACTTAATTTGCCTTTTTTTTTCTTTTCTTTTTTTTTTTTTCCCTCCAGTTCATGTTCTGGCAAAAGGGTATAGAGTTATACTTTAAATCTATTTATACAATTTAGCATGTACATGCTCCAAATACCTACATAATATATATGAAAGTGTCCAGAAAAGTAGAGTAGAATTTGTTTTCCACTAGGTAAATGCTAGCACAGAAAAGAGAATCATAGAATTTTTGTTGTTGCATTATAGTTGTGACATAAAAAAAGCTACATACAAGTATTCTTAAGATTAGCAAAAAATGGAGCACTGCCATAGAGATAAATGTTTTTCTATAAGGCACTTTGTAAATGCTCAAATCCACCAGTTTTCTTGTGACACTCATGGAATCTGCAAACCAGCAAAGCAGATCCAGAGGGTTGTAACACCAGAGAATGAAATTAGCATTCCTGAAAATTCACTTAAACACAATGCAAAAACTACATTTTGTTAGCTGTCCATGTTGTTCATATAAGAAATAGTGTTCAGAGTTTCTCTGCAGAGCTGTTTTTGTGGCTCCCAGGAGTTCACACGAGCTCCAAGGGAAGCACAGGCTCTGCTGGGATTGCCAGGCAGGCTCTGACTCACTTGGTATGTCACATTATTGTCATGTTTCTTCAAACTTGTATACACAAGCTCTTGAAAAATTTTCCAGTATGTAATAAAAGGCAGTTTTGAGTTCTTGAAATGAATTTTCTTGTGCATTCAGCAGGAAATACTAAAGTGAAGGGTAAAGATGATGTATTTTTAACTGAACCATTCTTCATTCCTGCTCCACTGGTTCTGCAACAAGTCAGCTCATTGCTTGGATCAGCTCTTTACATTAGGATGCTTGTTGGAGTATCTATACAAAGTGCATCCTTCAATACAGCATACTGAATTAAGAGCTTATTTTATATAAAAGTAGATTTTTAAAGGTTGCAGCATTAAACAGGTGACTCAGGAAATGCACATTAATTGATGGAAAATCCTCATTAGAAAGCATATTACAGAAAAGCAAAAATAACAAGCTGTAGTTTGGTTGCAGTAGAATGCTCCCATTTTTTCCATCTGTGCCATGATGAACACCTTGGGAGCAAGAAAAATCCAACTCTCAAAAATGTTCATTCAGTCCAGGGATAGCAAATGTCACGTGAAAGGCCTGAAAATGGCATTTCATCTTGACAAGTGCACATCCTTTTTTATTTAGCATAACTAGCCAGAGACTGTTAGTGTTGAGAGGGAAAAGGGGAAGAGGTGAGTGAGACCTTCTCACAGCACATCGTGTACAGAGTCTGATGTTCAGTGCTCCTGGACAGCTCCTCTTGTTCACAGCTTGCCCAGTAGGAAAGCTCGGCTGTGATCTGCTTTGATGGGGAAGAAGTGCCACAGGAGAAAGCTAAGGAGGAAAGAGAGGCTGGAAAATAAAAAGTCCCTATGCTACCTCTTGAGATTGTTTAAGGCTTTGTCCTTAATTTTGCTGTTATTTTGGACACAAATAGCTGTAGCACAGTGTGTAGTGGCCACATTTTCTCACCTAGGTAATGCCCAGCAGGTTCATTTCCTGGCAGGTTGGCAGTGTCTGTCCCTGGACACACTGCTCTTCACTCTCACTGTGCTTTAAAGTCAGGACTAGCTGTGCTGATCCTCTGATCGCTCCAAATATTCTTATTAAATGTCAGTTGCCTACTGTTCACTTTTGGTCAATGTCAGCTCCTATCACTCTGAGCTCTCTTTGCTGGAGAGTTCTCTCTAGAGAACTTGCTGAAATCTCCCTTCCTCATTCCTTTTCTGGTTTGTAGGATTACTTGTGTTCAGGGAGAAGCCTTCTGTGCTGAAATGGGCAAGTCCTTGGTTTTCAAGGTTAAAATCTTTAAATACTCAGTTAATTATCATTAGAAAGTCAAGATCCCATGTTTCCCTCAACAGCATAGAAAAACATGCAGCAAAATAGTGTTATTTTTGGGAAATCCTAGGGAATGATTCAGATGAAGTTTTAGCACTCAAAGGCACTGGAAAGTTTGCTAGCTCAGTCTACACAGTGCTTACAAACAGTGTAACACTGCTGAACTCAAAGGCAGCTGCTGCTCTGATCAGAGCTGAGGCACTGCCCATGCTGCCCTCCCGGCAGTGAATGAAATGGGGGTTGTTTGATAGAGTCAAACACTCAGCCAAATGTACAGAGACCTTGGGGGTGGACAGGGACACAAACTCAGCTAAGTTTTATTATTTTTTTAAATTACTCTCTTGAACTTCCTTCAGCGCTGACCCAATTTCAGTTTACGTCCCATCCACTGTAAGTGATACCTGTTGTGGAACATATGGGGATTGATCTAATAGTGTCTCATGAGCCAAAGCCTTCAGCTGAGACAAACTGAGGTTCACCACAGAGCTGGATGAAATAATGGGATACTTGTCTGTCTTGAAGTTCACATTCTCTTGTTGAAGCCTTTAGTAAAATCTGGATGGGCTTTTTGAGTTAAAACTTCAGCTGTAACTTTGAAAAGTTAAGTTTATGCTAAGCAGTTTTGAAAATTTCACCTTAGTTTAACATTTTTAGATTTCTTCTGAATGTGTTTCCAAAAAAGCTGGGATAACTTGTATTTTTGTCAGAAGCTCTGTGATGGCTTTTGTTCCTGCTCACTGGCATATGCCAAGGAAAAGGTCAAAGTTGCAATTAGAAGAAACACCAGTGTGTCTTAAATCACTTTAAAAACTTAAATCAGCTGAGTAATGGGAACACCCTTGGGTTTGCTCATCTCTTGTTTTGGGGAACTCCAAAATCTCAACGAAAACAGACAATTTCCTCTCCAGTGTTTCGGTATCAGGCCAGCAACAGGTCTGTTAATTTTAGGGCTTTTGTTATTGCAGATTAACCAGAGCCAGAAACTGGTTTATCTTAGTTACTGTTGTGTTCACAATTGAATTTTAGTGAAGCCCTTCACGCTGAAAGTTTGAAGCCAGGTTCTCTGTGAGGTAACAGTATGGGGATTTTGGCCAATTGCATGGGTATATATTACCAGTGATTCTATTAACTACAGAAAAAAAACATATTGCTGTGGAAATAAAATCCTTCCATTGCTTGGAAAAGCGTAGTAGTAGGTGGTGTCTTCAAGACACTGCAGATGGATACAGTGAACCAACGAACCTGCTTGTGGACTTTAAACCATTTGTAATCCAGCTTTTGCATTTTTTATCATGAATAGTTGCAATAATTACATGTTTGCATTCCATATACTCAGGTTACAGCAGGTATGCTTGCATTTCGGGATTTCTTACATGCTTTCTCTTAGGGATTGGCAGGCAAAAATAATTTTAGAGAACCCCTTAAAAAAGTGACCATAGGTACAATGATTTCAAGAGACAAACCTATTGTAGCAAGGCTTTCTTCACTTGTATTTTGATAACTCTTGAAATCACTAGTGCTGTAACATTCTGCTGAAAAGTGTGACCGGTGAGGGAGTTACAGTACAGACATTGCTGAAATAAGCAGGGTTCTGCTTTGGATAGGCTTTGTACTTGCAAAAACATCCCCAGCTAATGCAGGTTGCTATCAGATTGTACTGGACAGATCATAGCACCTGTGAATGGTTTTTCCCTGTGTTTTTGCAGTGTGTAGTCACTGTTTACAGGTTGAGCCTCACAACTTTGATAGCAGTTCTTAGAACTATAGAAGTATCGAGTACTTGTCCTGTGCCACAGAACTCTATTCTAAATCTGTTACATCTTGCTCAGTATTATGTTAATTCCTTACAGCAATTCTTTATAAGGGAGTGAGAAATACTATCAGCAGTTTCCCCACAATACCCTGATAGAGCTTTAATGTTAAATGACAGAGTTTTGGTTTATATTACAGCTTTCAGCAAAACAAGTTCTTATCACAGGTTTTTATTTAATAATTTTCAATTATCCTTTTATCTGGTCACCAGCTGCATAGCCCTTATTTGTACAACTTGTGATAATCACCTTTAACACACATGTAAGCTTAGTGAAGAAATGACTGATGGAACATACAAAAATGAATCCTACAGAAGTCACCCCAAGTTCTCCAGTGCTAAGTCAAATATTTGTTGTTTAACTGCCTTGACTGGGTCTTCTTACAATTAAATGTTTTTTTTAAAAAGCCCCCCCCCCCCCAAAACCTTACATATTTTAGTAAAGTTCCAAAATACTTCCAGATTAGTAATGTCTTCAAGATGCCACCAGAATTGTGCAATTCCTGTGTTAAATCAGCAGTTTAGCTGTGAGTCTGTTAGTCACTCCATGCTTACCTGATCTCTCTTAAAAGAAAATGCAAAGTAAAGCTGATGCAAGTGACTCTGGATTTACCAAGAGAGGGGAGAAGTTACATTTTTTAACTTGTATTTCAGAGGTGCATGACACAATTAAATCTAGTCATGCAGTATCATTTGTACCAACGTATGTGAATGGAATACTTTTCATCATGTGACACCATGATCCAGCACTGTAATGGCATCTACAAGTTCAACTACTGAATGTTTTGCATTTTAAAAGCCTTAATTGTTTATATTGTATTAATGTGTTTTTAAAGACTATAAGGAAATAACATTTCCTTGTAAATTGTTAAAATAATTTTGAACACAAATAGTTTTCAGAGAAATCCAGTTCTGTATCTTAATACCCCTTTTTGTTTGTGTACCACAAAGCTGTTAAATTCTGTTACCTTTTAAATAGTGTCTCCTGCTATCAGCCTCTCTCTAGTTCAAGGTCTTTACCCAACTGAGATTTATTTTGGTTAACAGTCTTCTGAAACTCATTGTATGTAAATAAATTTAAAGTGAGCAAACTTAAATAAATATTTCATTTAGATATTTAGTTCTCTCCTAATAATAAAGGTTGGATGATATACTTAAAAATACATACTTAAAAAACCCAACAAACAATAACCCAACAAAAACTCACTCTGGCAAAAAGGACAGACTTCTGGTGCTCTTCAGCTTTTGATAAATTCTAAGGTTTCAGCAATTTGTTTTCAATCAGTTTTTTCCATTGTCTGAGTTCTAGTATTTTAAGTGAAATTATTACACCTGCACAATCACATTTTTAATTTAATTAAGTAACTGTTGGAATGCATATCTAGACTTTTACAAGGAACCAAGCACATCTCAAGTTTTATTTTTGTACCTCTCTATAGCTTTGTCTTTTAATGTTATAAACTTCCAAATTCAATCCATTAGCCACTATAAATTCATCTTGGAGCAGATACTTGTTTTGTGTGTATTGTCACACCTGATAAAGCACGGACTGCAGCCAAATGCAAAAATACCTTTGAAAATGCACTGGGAACTTGTACTTTCTCTTGGAAACTCCTGCAGCAAAACTCAGTAAATTGAACTTCTTAGAATTTTCTTTTAAGAATTGAACAAGATATATTAAATATATTAAGGTAAGTGACACACTTTTTGAGACAGTGCATTTCTTTTGTTTAGACCTAAGTATTAGCCAGATGTGAATATCCATATAGGATTAATGAGAGACAATGCTGTTGCACAGCAGGTTTCTCAGTTTCTCTCTCCTGCATCTTTCCTGAAAGGCTGCTTATTCAAAACCAGTTTAGTTGAACTCATTCTCTGCTCTGCTTTTGATTCCCCTGGAACACTGCAGGTGCTTAGCAGGTCTTCCACACAGCAAGCAGAAATCAGCATCTTGCTGCCTCATGCCTTAAAAACTTTAATCCTTCTTTCACAGACAGTCTGGATCAGTAAACCCTTCCAGCTCAAGGAAGGACTGTTAACTAAGCTCCACTCTTCCGCTAGAAGTCCCCTGTTCATTTGGGTAACCATCCACCACCCAGCTTTTCCAAATGGGATTCATTTGCTTTTCTCCCTTGCTGAATAGCAGAGTTGGAACTATACCCTTACCCTGGCTGAGTGATAAATAAGTCCTGGCCTGGCTGCCTGGCATTTCTATTTGGGCCTGGTCCAGAAAGGTTTAACACAGACCCTTCCATGCTGACCCAAACCAAAAGGCTTAACAAGATGCAGCCTTCTGCTCAAGGCCACATCATGAGCAGGAGTCCCCAAGCCCTGTAAGCAGAGTTTGTGGTAGTCTGGTGTAAAACCCAGCTGGTTCAAACTTCCACAGAGCTTTGCTGAACACAAAGCAAACAAAAATTATTTCTTTGGGCCTTGCTTGAGTATTTTGCTAATTTTTGGTTCTAATCTTTCTTCTGTGAGCAAATGTGCTTCTAAGTTTTTCAATTCAGTAACAGTGAAGGAGACAAGTTTTAGTTAGAATCTAATAGCACCCATGCTTTGATTTCCTATACCAACATGTCTGTTTAATTCTGCCTTCCTTCCCCACAGACTGCTTTAAAGACTTACTAGAAGCTATACAGAATATGAAGGTTTATTTCAAAAGAATACATTTGCAAGAATACACATAAATGCACTCAATGTAACAGTACCTTCTGCAAAAATAGGTTACATAATACCCAGTAATGAAAGAACAAATCTTATTTCTCTACAAATTAGAAAGCAGAGATAATAGTCTGGACAACCTTCAAAATGGAGGTTATTGTGGATGTTGTGAGAAGTAGCTAACTTTAAAGCATGACACCACAGAGCTAATGTTGGCAAATCAAACTACTAGCACACAGCTGCAAACTATCCTTTTGTACAGAATTAACAAATATTTTGGTTCCAATTTCTTTTTACACAGCTCTAGTGCCTCAGGGAAAATGCTTATCAAAGATACACAAAAACTATCCAAAATTACAACGTAACTATGAAAATGCCTCCAAAATTGAGAGGAAAATAATCATGTTAAATTAAAAAAATTTAACCAGGATTTCCAGACAAGATTTCCTGTTCTTAATCAGAGAAAGTTTACAAGAAATTTCAATAAGTTATCTTGAAACCAAACAGCTGTAGATCTTAGAATCTTCGTGGAGGTCCACCTTTAAATGGCTTAAATCCTGAGCCACTTCCCCTCTGCATGGAATTGCCTGTGATCTGTACAACTCTATTAATGGGTGAAGAGTTACTGGAAACAGAAGTTTTAAAAAAAAGTGTTATGATACATACCTAAACTCCTGGTGCACAGGTAAAAACATTCTTACATCTCTTTATCACTCAACTGCCAAACTGTAAGTCTCAAAAGAGACTTGAAAACATGCAGGAGAAGAGACTTTGCAAGAAGTCCCTCACTGCTGTGCTGCTGGGCCCCACTGCCAGCAGCAGCACCCCTGGGGAGCCCTGTGCTGGCCAGACAGGTGGGGCTGTGGCTGTGCAGCAGCCACAGGGAGTCCCCCTGCTGCTACCCACACTGCTGCACTTCCTAAGGACACCAAAGCTTGCAGGGGCTCAGTGGGGAATGGAGAGGAAGGAGTGGTTTCTGTACCTTGTATGTGGAGCCATCATGCCCCCTCCTCCACGGCCATCTCCCATTCTCCTTGTGTCATGATAGCCACTTCCTTGAGAACTAGGTCCATGCCATTCTTTCCTTGGTCCAGTTTCACGACTGTGGCGTTCTACGACATGTCTGTCCTCGTTGTAGTGCTGGGGAGAAAGTGACAGCTAGTCAGTCTCACAAAGAAAGGGCTGTTTTACCTACAAGAAACAGGCCTGTCAAGAAAGATAAACTTACAGCTGATAGAATAAACACAAGTCTTTCAAGATTTCAGTCCATAGGCTGCTCACACGTTTACAATATTCCTGTTAATTCCAGGTAACAGAAACTTAGTTGCAATGACGAGTGTGTGGGTATGCAGCGAGTGAGGTTCCACAAACTCATACTTTACTCCCAATTCTGCCCTGATCTCATCACTGGCATAAAACTCAGGAAGAAGAACATTAATACTTTTTAAATACTTCAGTATTTAAATACCAGCAGGAGTGAGTTAAGCTGTAGTCTTTAAAGGCAAGTCTTGCAGAAGAATTTTCACTCAGTACCACATTACAGATTACAATTACAAACTGCACTGAAAATAGCAGGCAGTGAGTGTATGGTTAAAATCCTGAAAAGGTGACAACAGATTCTCAAAAGCTTTATCATCTACTCTCTCAGGTATTGTTCTTATCATAAAGATGCCAGACAAGAAGAATAGGGTAATTTTTCTGTAATTTTTTAAGTTATTAAAAAAGAACCTTTAACATAAAGAAAACTAAGTTGAAAATAGGCAGAATGCTTGTGAATAATTTTGATTATGTTATATGGTCATTTTTCCAGCATGAGTCTGCATTTTCCAGCCTCTCCTTCATGCACACAAACACAAGAAGGTGACTCACTTGTCCTCCACCTCTCTCTCCCATCACGCCCCGCTCTCCTTCCCTGCCTCCATAGCCGGAGGCGCTGCTGCGGCTCCCGGGAGGTGCTCCCCTCACGTGGCCGGACACTTCCCTTCCCGACCGATCCGGCCGCTCGCCTCTGTAAAAATTGCTTTCATCAAAATTTTGGTTTCAGTATAGTTGAATTGGTACCAAATCACAGCACATGTAGACAGCAGAGATTCCTGTGGTTCCTAGCAACCTGCAGCTGACTTCTTAGAAACATTCCTTTAGATCTATATGGTTTTTCAAATAATTCAAGCTCATGTGCTACTTGTTTACATCTGCATTCTACACAAAAGCCTCCTTAACTCTGTGTTGCTACTCATGATTAAGAACAGACTGCTGGGGGTCACCAACCAGTTCCTAGATGAGATTTAGCATTTGATACCCTACATATGTCTTCCAATGCTTTTCTTTAGGAGGAGAGGGTCTGTTCTCTCTTTACACACTAATTCTTGAGGAATTGCTACTATGGATAAATTCTACAAGAATCAGTACTTTCCCTGGTTAGTCAGCACATTTACCTGCCATCCCGTTTGTCTGTGCTTATGCTTCCCTCGCTCTTCCAATTTGTTTGCCTAGGTGGGTTGGAACTGGTTTCTCTGGGATGTCGGCCGTGTGGTATTTCTGGTCTGTCATGAATTATCACTGTTCTCCTTTCATCTCTGTCTCCTCGCACTTCGCGTCTGTCCGTGTCCCGGAGTTCGCTTCTTGGCTGCGGTGGTTCATTTCTTCTGGACTCACTGAAGGTCTTGGGGTACCTCTCAAAGCCCGGCTCTTCTCTTCGTGCTGTTGGGCGAGTCTTTTTTGCCTCACCTTGAGTTACAAAACGATCTCGCCTAAGTTGTTAAAGTAGGAAAGAGTCATTACTTGTTTCCCATTTTCACCTTTCTCTGCATGTGTAAGCACATGCACGAGGATATAAAATATCACTCATCTTTGTATTAGTTGTTTGTTACTATATACGTGGAACAGAAATCCTTCCCACCCAAAACTGCATTTATTTCTACAATTGTAATTCTGAGCTTGAGTTCTAACAGCCAGTTAAACATTTCTTTATGCACTTATTTGTTCCTATTTTGGTCAGTGTAATTTAAGCAACTATGGGACCGCCTTTTTGCCCACTGTCAGCTCAAGGCCACATCATGACTCAAGTCAGAATTGTATTCACAATTCTAGTTCACTGCAACCTAAAAGCAGAATTCCAGAAGCTACAATTATGTGGTCTTAGCTTTACTAGTGGTTACTGGAACCATGAAGTTCCATCTGGAACCAGCATTTACGGCACAGTAAATTACACAGGTAATCCACAGGAACTTGTGACTAGATGTGAAAGAGGAAGGAATAATTGCAAAAATCCTTTTGAAATGTCTCACAAAAAAAGGCCACCAGGTAGCTAATTTAAAGTCCTCAGAGAAAAGCAGATTAGATTCCATCATAAGAGTGGCCAGTCCTGAAGACACAAGAAATGTCAGGACAGTACTGCAATTCTATTATATCAGAACTGTGTAAAGCCTTTAGCACCACATTCAGTTTTGAACAGTCAGGAGTGAAATCCACAGAGATGCTGGCACACAAATACCGGCTCCATTATCTAAACTTACCTATCAAAAGAAGATGATGGAACAGAAGAACCTTCTGGATATCGGCCTCGTTCTCTGTGATCAAAATCATTGAACCTGTTCTGCTGGCGGCTGTAATCTGAGCCATGGCCAAAACGTGCATCTGTATCAAGAGCCATCTTCTTACTCTCATTCCAGTAAGGATCATCTCTCCTTTAGCCAAAACAAAGGAACCCTCATCAGTCACGTGTAGCCAAATCAAGGCCTAATATGCAGAAAATTGTTGAGAGTCAGTTGTCTATTTTAGGAGATGCTCATCTGACCTTTGGAAAGCCAGTGACAAAGTAGACTCTTTAAAGAGTAGTGGACAAAATCATTTAAGAAAATACCCAGAACTAACCATCCATTTAACAGAAATATGAATTCTTAAAGTAGAAGCTAGAAGCTTCAACCATTAAGGCAGAACAGCTTTTCTCCGCAAATGCTCTGGATTGTGGTTTTTTCACACAATAAGAATTAATTAATGGGATGCTTGTCTAATTTCAAAGCTCCCTCCTACAGATAAGGAGTGTTTCATGTTTGTCATAAACTAATGTGAAACCAAACCAATATCAGAAATACTCTTCTGTGAAGACCTGTTTCAGGTACAAATGCATTTTCAAATCTGATACGAGGCTTGTAGCTCTTTCTTTTCATAATGCACTGCAAAAAAAAAAAAACAGTTTGAGAATTACCTGTGATCTACATCCCGTGGACGTTTCAAAGAATTCCTCTTTTCCTGTTCATACCGGAGCTGCTGCTGCTGCCGCCGGAGTTCCTCCCTCTCCCGCGCGATTCGCTCCGCTTCTTTTCGACGTTCCTGCCATGAAAGGAACCACAACAGAGCAGGTCTTTACTAGAGCTACCCAGAGAACAGTTAGCAAGGATACAGACCTATCCCTTGTAAGTTTTCTGCTAAAGGTTGTCTGATAAAATTCATCTTTGGATAGCATCTAAGATTAAAGAGCACAGGGAATATTTCTCTAAAAAAGTAGACAATGGATCTGGAGATGCTATTGGCTGTTACATAGAAATGTCTCCAGGTAATTTCTTGTATTACTACTGTATTTATTGCCCAGAAACACTTCTTGAAGTTTGCAGTGGTATTCTATAGGAAAAATCTAGTCAAATTATGGAAGAGTGGTATAGACAAAGTGATCTATTGTACTTTGTGTTTAGAGACCAACTTGTATAGCTGCTACAGTAGCAAGCATTTTATATCAAATTACTCCCAAGCAAACAAAATGAAGATTCCTGTTGTTGTACAATGTGAATTATGTAATGTTTGGCTGGGTTCTATGAAAGAGAAAGGACCGGGTAGAAGAGTGAAGAGCAAAATTCCCCGCAAGGGCAAACTGGGCCATCCTCCAAAAAGCTCCTGCACAGTCCAGAGCACAGCTCTGCCCACCTGCTCAATCCGAACACGCTCTCTCTCCAAACGCTCCCGTTCCATCCTCTCTCTCTCCAGCTTTTGCCTCTCAATTTCGAGTCGCTCCCTTTCCCTCTGCAGGCACTCTTCTCGCTCGTGCATTATCCGTATCCGTTCTCGCTCGCGGCGCTCTCGCTCTGCAATTTCTCTTCGCCTGAAGAAAAAAAGAGGTAGCAGAAATTCACCTGAAAAATTTTGTCATCCAAAACTAACGTCACCTTAGGCATAGGCATTCAAAAACTAATTCAGAGTAAGCTCTTCACAGAAGTCCTTGCACCAGAAGTCTACTCCTTTTAGCCCCAAGTAGCCAAAGTGGTTTTAGCTTATCTAGAGAACCATTAGCAGACAACTGACAGAAGTTATTTCAAGAATCATTTCTTGATGTATTTTATTCTTGATTTGGATGTCTCATTTGTCATGTGGCACACAGTAATAACAGTATTCAGTACCCAAGAATATGATTGGATCTAAAAAATAAATGCTATTTTAGCTCTTGTCTTCTTCAAGCTCACAAAACATTTACTTAGGGTTTTCTGTCCAAAAAAATAAGACAGATGGCCAATCATGACCACTCTGAGTTGCACATGAGTAGACTCATGAACGGTTTCATTTTGCTTTCTTCTTTTTACCTCCCATAATACAGCCTAGAGGAAGCACAAAAGACATTTTCTCCTTCAAGCTTTATGCTTGCTGGGAATTCCTTTGTTTAGGAATTGTTTCCCTTTGTTTTGGGAAACCCAGCTAACAACACAGCTCATTTAACTGCTCTTTGCAAGCTTTTGGGCGTATGAAAACAGCAGAACAGAACAGTGTAGCCATTTGCTCTTTCTATTTAAAGGGTCAAGATTGTATTATGCTTGATTTGTCATTTAGAGATACAACATTCTCAGTTTAAAAACAAACAAGCAAATCCCAAACACTACTTTTGGCCCTGTCTCCTAGTCTACTTCTCACCTTTCCAAAAAGAAAACTGGCATGCAGTAACACTTATGAGATACACCCCCCACTGTAACAAACTCTAGGCTGTGTGTGTTCATAAATAGCTATTCAAAGATTACACAAAAAATTTGGAGTTTGTTAATTCCCATAAAGATACTGTTAGGCAGAGTCCCAGACTTTAACATCTGGTTAGAAGGCTTGACAGAATGCATTCTGATTAGATTTCTAAATATAGTATCTGATCAATTAATGTATACAATAGCCTTTAGCAAAAAGTTGAATTACTACCTTCGCAGTTCAACAGCTCGTCGTATTCTTTCCAATCGAACCATGTGTTCTCGCAATCTCTGTTCCTTCATCTTTTCAAAAGGCAAGATATCCTTTCTACCCCTGTATTCCCTGAATTTCACTTTCTCTTGAATAATACGCTCTTTGTTCCTCAATATCTGTGGCTATAGATAGAGATTACAATGGTTATTTCAGAAGTCTCATTCATTTAGGGAGATTTCTGGACGCTACGTTCAAGTATGATAAATGACTTAGCAATCCCAAAGCATACAAAGCTTCTATCTAAGCTTAACAGTTAGTGATAGTTTATTGACTCTTCAGTGCAAATATCAAGTGCAAGGTAGGATCAAATTAGGTAAGGATTGCATCAAATCTATAGATACTTACTTTATCAAACCTTCCCCTTCTAACTGTCCTAGTGTGGCCTTGGTCTCCTTTTGTTTGGTCTAAAACTACAACTTGACCTGGGCTTTTACCACCTAGTGAAGGGGGGAAACAAACAAAAAAAAAAAATAAAAGAAGGTTTAAAAACACACACACAACTATCTCTATTTGCCTATTAAAAATTCTCCTTAGTGAAATTTTTAAATCTCTGAAGTGAACTGGTACTGGTAGGAGAAGCATACCAGCACATGCCTGCAATTAAATATTAGTATAAAGTATGGAAGTAATAAATGTGTTACTGGAGTCTAAAAAACAATAGGTGTTTAATTGTCTGGTTTCCAGTAAGAGCAAGAACATGCCCCCAAGACAAGTCAGACACACAAATTCAACAGGAGGAAATATGGCTATATGGCATACTTATTCTTTTCTTTTCTTCAGTTTTTTTAGTGGATTCTTGATTAGGGCCACTTGTTCCATTATCACTCTTCTCATCTTTACCTTCTGTTTTCTTGGCTTCTTTACTTTCTTTTTTTTCAGATTTCTCTGATTTCTTTTCTTCTTTTTTGGTTGACGGAGTTCTTATTAGGAAAAAGAACACAAAAATCCAATGAGGGAAATTCAACTTAGAGGATTTTCACAATTTCAGAAGATGTGAAATTCCTTACTTGCTGGCTTTGTCACTTGATGCAGTCTTCTTATCTCCTATGCTCCTACCCGAACTAGATTTCTCATCACTTTCCTTCTTCAATTCTTTTTTGGAGGGATCACCTTTCACCTATTTTTTTTTTCAAAAGCAAATAGGTTAATACAGATTCTTGTAAAAAATAGTCTATTCTGGGAAAAGTCTTCATGTTATGAAACCTACTTTCTCCACAGAGATCTGCTGTCCGTGCAGCTCTGTGCGGTGCAGGTGTGCGATACACCTGGCCACTTCTGTACTAGAGGACATTGTTACTATGCCGTAGCATTTTGCCCCCGGGCTTCGTGCATTTGTGACCACCTTCGCACCAAGTACCTATGCAAACAGGAAGAATTCAGGTTCTGAGAGAGACATTTCTATGGAAGTTATGGTATTCCAATAAGATTTTTACCCTAGTACGTAAGAAAATAAAATAAATTAATCCAACCCCCCGAATCCAGCCGCAGCATAACTCCCACCCCACTAGAAAGAGTGACTGACACTCCCAAATTCTCAAAAGCTTTGAGAATTTACCCCAACTTGCACATCAAGGCATATTAATGCTTTCATCCTGTTCTGACCCATCACCTCCTCATGCCCATTATCTAAATGCTTCTCTTCTGTTATTGGCAAAATTCATTCACAGAAACACCGCTGACTTGAATTTGATGGTTCATTTCTGACAGATGAACCCCCACAAAAAAAGTCAGCAGCTGCCAATTAATGGCAGGAAGGTATAAGCAGTATTATGTAGTAACTTAATAAGGGAGCCAATTCTTCAAAGTCATCTAGCAAGTGTCTTGGTTAAGCCATTTTAGCAGTCAGCTCTGACACCTGCTTCTTGAGAAGGTATTAACCTTTGTGCTCCTCCTCCTTGCTAGAATTTCTATGGCCACTGGAGCCAGTTTTTTTGCCATAGTCATGCTCTAAAGGCAACTAATTTTATCTTTCTAGCTGTCATCAATTTTATCTTTTTAGCTGTCTAGACTGTCATGGTACAGTCATGAAACATTTCCCAATCAATTTTAAAACTGGGAAGCTACGTAAATCTAAGTACCAACCAGCTTTACAGTGAAAAGAGCCAAGTAACTGGAAGTTTCAACAAAATATTCTCTCAGGTGTCCACACTTGTGAATGCATTAAATAAAAGCACCTACTAAAGTCATTTGGAAACATGAGATATGCCATAATCAATACACATACTTGATAATCACAGTGCTCAGGTTCTAACTAGTTCCCAAGATACAATAATGCCATATCTGCACAGGCTTACACTAACACTACAAATTCACATAGTTATCAGCAATTCCTTTGGGAAAATGAGAACCCTGGGTTTAGGAGACTGCTTAGCTTTGAAGATTTCTGTGTTGTTCTATGGAATTTGTATGTTTCAATTAACCAAAATTGAGAAAACAGACTTAATTTAAGCAGACTGTAAAAAAAAAAATCATTAAGTCATTGAAAGAGTCCCTAAAGGATCATACATTAAATGTCACCTATTTTTACCAATTCTTCCCATCCATGAGCCTTCAGAACACATTTTAAAAACAGTCTCCCCAAAGCAGGATGTTCTATAAGCACTCTTTGTATTACAATTTTATCATGCACTATCTTGCACTCATGGTTAAATACAATTGCTACAAACTAACATAGCCATCATTATTTTAAAAGCCAGTCCTGACCAGAATATTCAAGTATTTGTGAAATTTCCTTTCACAGGAAGAAAAACTTCTTATAAAATGAACATATGGTTCTTCCTGTAAGCATACACTCTTAGTCTTACTGTATGGGGTTTTAGATTGCACTGGTCAGACATTTCCTCTCAAACCTTTATCTAAATCAAGTATTCATTTCTGTAACTGAATAGAGGAGGGGGAATAGACACACACCACACACATGCTATCAGACCCCATAAAATACCTTTCCATATTTGCCAAAGAGATTTTTCAAGTCAGCAGCTTTTGTGTTGGAAGACAATCCGCTAACCCACAGGTTTCTAGTTGAACTTCCACTGCTACCACTAACACTGCTCGCGCTTCCTGAAAGAAGTTTTACAAAACAGCCAAAAAATTAAGGAGACAAAGGTACCATGAATATTTAACTAAAGTGTTGCTGAAAAGAGAAACTTAGCCTGTTACCTCTAAGTAACTGTTTATCTGGTTACCTTTCTTGAGAAGACTTCTATAGAAAAAAAACATATGCCATAAGATTTCATTCATTTAACCATGTATTGAGACCAACAGCTTGGCTAGCTTGTACCCAAAGGACAGAGACAGAAAAATAATACAAATCTTTGTTAAAGGCATGCTTTACTCCTCATTTGGGTATGTACACTTAGCTTCAACATCTGGCTCTTATCATTAGCTACCATCCATAAAAATGGGGTTTTTTGCACACAGTATTTGTTCTCCATCATGATGTCTGTACACTGCTCAAGTTACCAGAGACAGCAGAAAGGCAAATACAGGAGACTTGGATAATCTCAGCCTCCAGAGTCATGTGGTCAATTTCCACAACTCCTTGAAGTACTGGCTTCATCCAGAGCAGTTTTTTAAAAATACTACTGGATGTAGAACTAGATCCAACCCACCAAAATTATTTCCCACATACTAAAGAAAATACTAAATAAAAGCTGGAAAAACACTATGTGCCTTAAATACTTCCCTCACCCCATATATTAGGTATTTTTGCAACAACACAGCAATAAGAACTCAAAAGAGACTGATGTAATCTCATTCCCAGTATCTTTTAGTCTTCAGTTATGTAGTTCAGCTTGTTGTTGTTTGCTGCTAAATAAATGAACTGCTTTGGGATATGTTAAAATGTAGCCAGTCCTACAGGCAAGACCAGAACTAGATCTCCATCTTGACAGCTGGAAAATCTGGTGATATGCAGAGTTTTAAAAGGTAGTTTAACCATCTTGAGGAAAAAAAGGATAGTTTTGTTTCTTCCATGCATCAAGATTAACTAAGAGAAAAAGGCAACGTCTCAGTTATGGTCATACTAAGGTTATCTTGATATTAATTTAGATATAAAAGGAAGAAATTCTTCTCTGTGGGTCCTGGCACGGGTTGCCCAGAGAAGCTGTGGCTGCCCCATCCCTGGAAGTGTCCAAGGCCAGGCTGGACAAGGCTTGGAGCAACCTGGGATAGTGGAAGGTGTCCCTGCCCACAGCAGGACATTGGAACGAGATGATCTTTAAGGTCCCTTCCAACCCATAACACTCTATGGTTCTGTGATACACTTAGACCATCAATAAATATCATTAAACAGCCACTATCCTGGCTTTGGCTGTGTATATTAAGAAAGCCTTAAACAGTTACTATCACAGTTATCACATATGCTACATAAATGAAGACACAGCAAACCTGCTTTCAGTTTCATTGTAAGCATGTAACTGTCATCAAAAGACACATCTACAGAAGACCCAATTATGTCTGCCACAAAAATTTCCTCTCAAATTCATTTATCAGGTAAAGTTTAATTCATTCCTTAGTGTTATGCCAGAGATTCTGTGACAAAGGTTTTTGGCAGAAAGAGAGTAGGTAAAATAAGGAGACACATGAGCTCACACAAATGCATCTATTCAACCATGAAGCATCAGTATAACTGGTGACATTAATGTGCTCTTGAGCTCCACTCTTCAAATTTGTAATCGTAATACAGGGTTTTATGGAAACAGGTGGAAACTCCAAGGCAAAAAAATAGGTTCAAATTTAATACATTAAACAGCCACAAGTGCAACTTTGCACGCTGGCATCTCAGCTAGAGTACTTGTTTGAGAGTTCAGTTTATTTAAAAATGAGCCAGAATTACAAACAAGACAAAAAATTTAATTGGCATTACATTGAAGTACTTGCAATTATTTTTTGCTTGTTTTGCTGTAAGTTACAGCAGGCTTATCTGAAAATTATAGCTTTTCATCAAAACAAAGACTTGGGAAATGTTAAATGAATTTGCACCCAAAAGTATATGCAATAGAAGAATATATTTTCATCAAGTTTTTAGAATAAGTATTTTTGATCTTATGACAAATCTGGCATAAGGAGAAACAAAATATATGGACACATACATATAGCAAATGACTACTGTACCTCTAGCATTTCCTATAGATGGCTGAGTTCAATCATATAAGCCATTTTATTACATGGCGAGCAATTTCTCAATCAGGAAAGCATTTAGTTCAAGAAAAACTACTCTAATTCATAATAGTTACCTTTATCATCCTTTGATGTTGTCTTGCTTTCTTTAGATTCCTTAGTAGAGCTAGAGAAGCAAATTAAAAAAATCAGAAGAAAGTTGAAACTACAGAATTTGGTGTTGCATTTTATACTACTAACACTAACAAACAAGTTAACATTTCAAAAAATAAAAATGAAAAAGGGCCAGACTGTATATTGGAACAAATGATTCCCTTATGGATTCTTGCACTGATTTTCCCCAAGATGCCTGAAGATCTAGATTTTCTGACAACTCTATTCAGTGGATATATGGCAATCTTCTCCAGATTTCAGGACGGGGACTTGACTTCATTTTGTGTTCTTAGAACTGATAGCTGTTCATTACCATCATCACAAGGACATTTAAAAAATCGTCAATTTGAAAAAAATAAATAAATGCTGACAATTCGACAATGCAATCAGTAGGACATAGTGTCTATACGAAGATCTTGAATTTTAAAAAGTAACTTATGGCGGTCAAAAAACCTACAGGCAGGAGCATAGGATACTAATTACAAGATTCTTGCTGCTACCCCCTTAATGTAGAGTGATCTTATTGAATGCTGGTACTCAGTATCGTAAAGAACTGACATAGAAAAACAAACCTCTTTGCTTGACCAGAGGCCCCAGTAGACGAGGGACCTTTCTTCAAAGTATCCTTTTCTTTGTCTCCAGATTCTGCTTTCTTTGAACTTTCTCTGGCTTCCTTCTTGACGGGATCACCCTTCACGCAGTCTTCCTTCTTACCATCTTTATGGTTCTCAGTCACCTCATAGTCCTTGCTTTCCTTCTCCAGGCTCTGTGAAATGGTATCCTGCACATCCTTTGGCTTACTTGCTTCAGAATCTGTAATTTTCACATTTTTACCTGTTTCTAGGAGGTCATCACCATCAAAATCCAGAGTGATGGCATCTTCGGCCTGGATTGTAACCGATATGTTATCATCCTCAGCTTCTTTCACAGAGGTGTTAGCTTCCATCTCTTCATGAGCCGTGTGATCAGCCTCAGCTAGGCTTTCTTCTGAAGGAAGAGGTTTAGATACTTCTTGTGTACCATCACCAGAACCTGCTTTATCTAAGAGGATTTAACAGGAATAAATATGGCAAAACAAGAAGTTTAAACAATTTCATATGCATAAGCTAGAATAGGACCTAGAAAATACAAAGCCAGTTATTAGCACTGATGGAAGGTTAGAAAAAAACACAAGGTGTATTAACACAAATATAAATCCTTTACCCAGGATCACTTATTCTTCATGGCAAAACACATTTTCTAGAGACAAATACCAAAACATTAGGAGGGAGAATATGGTTCCATCCTGGAGATACCCGTTCTTCATAAGAAGTATCCATTTTCCAGTTTAGGATTTAACATTCCAGAAGAACATAGTTGCTTTGGATGTTCACAGTTTGATTTAATCTGTCTTTGAATCTTCCTGGTTCCAGACCTTCTAACCTTCCCAAATCCGAAAGAATTACAGTCTTGGAGAATTCCAGCCACTCTTCCACATCGGTGTTCGCTGCTCTTTTCCTTTCCAAGCAGTTGCTTGGCAGTCAAGTGAGTTGTACAAGGCTGCTGCAGAACATGGATGGGTGAGCCTTAATCCAGAGTTCGTAGACAAATGGTCTCAATCTTCATCCACTGGAAAGATTTTCCATCTCAGTCCCACAGAGACATCTCCAACTGTCTTCTTGGATTTGCACGGATGAGACACTTCGGCCATGGGGTCCCTCGTCAACACGGAGTCTGTAGTTTAATCCTGTAGCTTCAGTAATGTGTTTATTCCATCTTGTGCAAAGTGATGGTGTTCCATGTCCTTTTGAGTCCACAAAATGTAGAATCCTTATGACTTCTGTCCAGGAAGTCTGTTTGCCCAAATGCATTACATTCCTTCTATAGTTTCACTAATGAGCACAGCTTAAAAAATGGTAGCCACTCCACAGGTTTTCAAATACTTGTTTTACCATCCTATGTACAACTGGTATTTCTAAGTGACAGTAAGCCAAGCATATGATGGTCCATACATTTGTGGGGTGCTCAACTTCAGTGTGAGAGTGCAGCATTTCACTCAACATCAGTTACTGCAGTGCAAGTTGGAGGCTCTGGCATCAAGACTTACCGTGTATTAAAATCAGTCCTTGAATACTATGGGTTTTTATTAAGAATCATAGTATTGCAACTATATTATACATCCACCACAGTAACTGATATGTACTGTAATCAACTCTTAAGAGTAAAGCAACTCTTAGGAGTGAAATAAACTGACTGCAGTGATTCCAGGTGCTGAGCTCAAGAGGAGACAACTGATACTTAGTGCTGGAGATAAGCCTAGTATTAGTAGAGATTGAATGTTACAAGAGAAAGTTGCCTGCTCTACCAGAGTAAGACCTCTGAACTCTATTAAACTTTAGACATACCTTTCTCATTTTCTTCATCTTCCCCATCCTGCAAGAAAAGGAAGTCAACACTAAATGTCTCCTATTTTGAAACTTTAAGCAGAACAGTTTGTATTTTTCATAGAATTTCTATTGTATGAAGGCAAATACTGAAATGAAAACTGTTTCCAAAGATTATCCAGGAACCAAACTCATGCACCTCCCTTGTCAAATCACTAAAAACTGTTATAAAACTTGTTTATGAAACAACTTAGCATTTATCTGCAACACTTGCAGTTTGCAGTTGGCTGGGACATGCAGATATTGTCTTACCCCCTCAACTCAATGGGACATTTCTAAACTATCCCATGTCTTACCAAAGCTTTCAGAATGTCTGTCAAGCTGCTGATTACTGCTTTCAGAGAAATGCAAGCAGTCCATCGTTAGCTTTAAAAGCTCAAGAGAGAAGTCAGAAAGTAGGTAGCCTCCCTCCAGTAACTACTTAAAAATGAAACTCTGATTTGGATAGGTATTCACTTATTAGTTTCAGAGAGCAAGACATGCCATATGAGACGTCACTTTCCAGACATCAGTTCCACATAACTCAGAATGAATTTCTGAACTTACAGATATCAGATATTAGTACTAACACCAAAAAGCATCCCTAAACAACCACGCCCAGTTCCGCACTCCCCACATTCTCCAAGGGCAAACTTCTACATTAAACAGAAGTTCTAAACTCCTGTACAGGCTGTACATACTACAACAGCACCTGGCACAGCCCTCTGATATGTTTTTAAGGGAGTGTAAGACACATTCTTTGTGAAGTCTATGCACTGAACAATCCCAAATTGTAGACATGAATTATGTCTTTAAATAGGTCAATTTACTTGGTATCACAATTCTCTGCATTACTAAATATTTGAATGAAAGCTTCCCACATAATTTACCTTTATAGGCTTACATCATCTGACTCTAACATGCACACTGGAACAGAAAAACCAGTCTAAAGTGATCTTTTCCAACTAAATAGACACGAAAATCAGCTTAACAGAATGGATTTAGAACTCACATGGACAGCTGGAAAAGTGTAATCTTCTATGTCTGGACCTTCATTTTCCTATAGAAATAGAAAAGGGACAAGATAAGCAAACTATTTACAAGACACTCAAACATTCAGAGGGTCAAGAGATTCCATTAGATCAGTAAACATTTAAGTGGATACACACTCAACAATGTGAACATCCATGAGCAGTTCTGATGTAAAGAATCTGAACTGAACTGAAAGGCACAAGTCACTGCTGGTACAAGGGAAAAGGACCACTTAGGAACAAACTCTGTAGGGACTCTGGTAGAATTTTATCAATCAGTGCCACATTTGTTTCAGGACTATTCAAATACAAATCAAAGCAAATAGAAAGAAAAGAGTAAAGTAGAGTAAAAAGAAAAAACCCTATCTTTTAGAGATAAGCAAGACAAACTGAAAAACTAGTTCTGACTTCCTAGTAACAAACACTAAGAAAAATTAATGTAAAATATAGCAAAGTACCTGACTTTCAGAATCCTTCTCCACATCTTCTGTTGTCTCCACTGGCTCCAGATCATGGTATCTTTTCTTTTCTGCAGATGGTAGTTCTTTAGAATTCAAGTTCTCATCTTCAACAGATTCTTTGAAGTCTTTCAATTCATCATTTCCATCTTGATCACTTGCATCTTGAGTCTCCAATTCACTTTCCTTTTGGTGTGAACACAAATACTTAATACAACTAAAAGTCTTAGCTTTATTCTAAAAAAAAAAAATCACTGCTAGAATCAGTATTTCACTGCTAGATCAGTGTCTCACATGCATAATAAAATTCATACCATGTTTTAAAAACCCCCCAGCTTCATACCCTTAGGCATCACACTGTGAATACAGTAAAAACAATGCTCCAGATTTCCACATAAATTACCACAAAGAAAATGGAAGCTTTTTCATTAACTGAAGTCAAACACTGATCTTAAATACAAAATGGGAAAAGTTTTTACATACTTTTATTACCTTGACAAAGGAGTCCTCTTCTACTGAAGCATCACCAGTCAATTCATCAGCTTCCTGCTTTTTACCTGAAATGATGGGATATGCTGTGGCTAGACCTGCTATATAGAGCACACTCTTAATACTGATTATGTGTTTGCCCTTACTTTATTATTCTCTAACTTGTTCTAGTTTAGCTGGATTGTTCACTATAATACAGCCCTCCAAAAACAGTAATTTTTAAGATAAGGAGATAAAATGTCAGTTGAGTGAGAATGAACAATCAATGCCATTCAATAAACAAGTGGTTACATCTAAGTTAGTGATCTTAATACCTAGCCTTCTATTTTGAGTGATAATGGAATTCAGAAGAACACTGAACTAGAAACTAAACATTTCCAGAATTACTGAGGTTAACTAGACATTATGACTTTGGAAAGGTCTTGCTTTAGAGGATAACTAACATCACTGAGAACTTAGGTTAGAACAGACCTCTAAAGGTCATCTAGTCCACCCAACTGCCTGCTGAAAATTACACTGAAGTTCCAAGGACAATAGAATGTCTCAGGGCTTTATTTAGCTGCATCTTTGAATATCCACAAGCATGGCAATTACAAGTCTCTCCAAGCCACCTTTTTCAGAAGAGGATGAAGCAAGGCAGAAGAACTGAGTAGGTGCAGCACTTCTACTTTCTACCTATGCTTTACTGTATTAAGGGCCTGTTCCATTGAGGAATTCTGCTCTTCCAGCACAGACACACTTTTCTCTATTAGAGATGTCTCTGTGGGGATGATGACTAGACACAGTTCCCTTTGGAAGCCACTGCATTTCCTTACGCTTCTGAAAAACAAGACCTAAGAACACTAGACAGAAACATCTCCACACAAACATACCCTTTGAAGAAGCTCTGTCTCTTTGATTCAGTCTATCAAAGATTAGCCTATGCAACAGTTTTCAGTAGCACAAGGTACAAAAGCAGCTCTGTTAGGAAGTGCCTTTACTGTATCTTCTACTGAAACTCAGTGTCAATTCAAATGCAAATGAGATGGCAGTCATAATTAGCACTTAATGCTTCATTTTTTGGCATGGAATCTTCCCTCCTCCCTTCAACCTCTAATGAATGGCTAAACCAATTTTATAGTTATTCCAAAGGAATATAAAAGAAAACCATAAGCCAAAGTTCAACACAGTATGGACATCTCTGCTAGCTGAAATACTCAATTTTTTCAGCCATTAATTCCCATGGTCTTTCATAAGCAGTTCTTAAATGCACTTCAAAGCTGGAAAGTACTCAACTACAGGGCAAGAAGTACACACTATTGGGTTTGCTTGGATTCCAGTTGATTTTACTCATTTCCCTGAAAGGCAGCACTCTGACCATACTCCTAGAAAAAGCACATTGCTGTTTTCAGTACAGGCACACACTGACCTCCAGGAAAAGGCACATGGCAGAAGCTATTTCTGCAACTGCAAAACATGAGATTTAAACTTTCAAATCTAAAGTCAGTGTCACTGATTTTACTTCACTTAAAACAAACAAACAAACAAAAAAACCCAAAACCCACAGAAAGTCCTGTTTTATACTTGTAATGCAATAGATTTGTGAGATTTTGGTGCAAAAAGCCACCTGCACAGGTATGCTAAAGGAAGCCAGCTCTTCTCAGGAAGAGGACTTACACTGGAAAGGAGAGTTTCTGATGTGCATCACAGCTGATGCCTGAAACAAAGACTAATTCAAATTTTGTGCTAGATTTTTAGCATTCTGTGATAGAATCTACAGATCCCAGATATCTTCAACACAAATAAAAAGCAATGAGAAACAGCAAGGATTTCTACACACATTCCACTGGTTTCTGTTTTACCCTCTCACATTTCAGTTTGTTTGTTAAACCTGAAAGACCATGTGTTTCCTGCATCCCATATCCAGCTAAGCATACACAGACAGGCAAGCACACAGGGCAAATGCTCAACACATTCAGCAACTCTCTGGCATACATATCATGAAAGCTATTTAAATCATTTAATCATTTAAATCATTTTGCCTGAAGAGATATGGCTGGTGGGCTAGAATCAAGACTTTATAGGGAACAGAAAAGAAAACCAAACCAATGGCAAAGCTACCTCAAGTTAGCCCCACCATTACACAATAGCAGCTAGAGAACTGTATTTTATTGACTGGTCCTCATCAAGAGCAAGTTACAGCATTCAGTAATGAAGCTGTTTTATTTGCTACTAGATTAAGTAATGATTTCATTAGCCCTTCTATACTATGTCCGTTGTCTTTGTAGCAAGTCCCATTTACTCTGAGTACCAGAAGTATTCCAAGGCATAACGAGACCTGAACAATGACCTTCACTTTTCAACTTCAAGCCAGAAAGTGGTGTAAGTCTGCTCTCCCTCTCAATTTCTGTGCTTCAGGTTACTTTGCTCTGGTTAGAGTGACACCATGCCGCTCAAAAGTGGCATTTCAAGGTTCTGATACAGACAGTTTTCAAATGTTGATACAGTACCTTGCCAAAAGCCAGCATCCACCAAAAATTCAACAGTTGTCTGACTGACACTCATTTACAGTGGGCTGCCTAAAGGCACACTTGGCTCTTAAATTCACGTAACTAAAATCAGATTGCAACACACACCTTACAGAAAACGACTATATACAGTTTCTCTGAACTTACTCGAGACCAGTGTTGACCTGACTGGAGGGTAAGTTAACAAACAGAGCCAGAGCAGCTGAACCTTCTGCAGACAAGAGGCACAGCTGGTCTCCAGTCACACAAGTTGTCAACACCCACATTTCTGTACAGGCTCACCCAAGCAGTGGCTGTTGAAAATGTCAGTATGTATGCAGCATTCACCACAGATCTGGGTGCTTAACAACACAAACACTCATTTACCTTGGAGTGATGGCACTCCTTTACAAGCCATGCTCAATCCCTTTTCTGGCAACAGCAATTGCTACACACCATAAAATTGCAACAGACTATTACACAGAGAACAAATATTCTCCTTATAAGTAAGTAGAAGAATTAGAACATCTTTGTTGGTTTTACATTATGCAGGTTTAGCTTTCATTTCATTTACAAGCCTTACGGTAGCACAAGATTATTCTACCTATTCATGATCCTCCATGTGAGAAATTCAGCCTACCTGAATGTTTACAGAATTATAGAAGAGTGTATTCTGGACAACTTCTTGAACTAGATATTTGCATCTCAGGCAGAAGCAGGGTGACACATACTTATCAGAAAATTTTGGAAGAATTAGTGTTTGTATTTCTTCCGGTATTCCTGCTGAAACTCCCAACAGGGTTCTGTCACACCTAATGCTAAAGATTCATCAAAAACATGGGATAAGAGGTAAAAAGGAGATAAAATCCTTACAATGGAATAAACTCTCTACAACATTAAGAGGCCTACTGCAATTTGAAAAATATCATTTGCCACAATATTAACAAAAGTAAACAATCATTTTCTAATTCTGAAATGTTACCATGAGGTACAGCAATATTTAAGTCTTCTACTGTGTCTAAAAAATACAGTTCTTAGTCATTCATTGTTTTCAGAAAGAAAGGTCTGTGAAATCTAAGTGTACAACTTAGTTTACTTTGTTTTGTTCTTATATTTAAGTAACTAAACAGTTTTAACAGAGAAGTCAAAATTATTTGGGCAATAGTACAAGCCAGCCACTGTCAGCTTTTGGTCCAAGAAACAGTATTGTCAAACTGGAAAGTCAGTTGCAAACTAGAGGTACTTAAGACACAAACTAACAAGTATATAACTGACCTCAGAAGCTTGTAGAGCAGCAAAAAAAACCATCTTTACTCACATTAATTCTCCAAAGTTAAAAATTATCAGCCAAAAATCTGTTCTTCACCCACACTAATTCCAGAACTCATCAGGAAAGTAACTTTCAATTACCAACTTTAATATTTCAATATTCAACAACTTTTTTGACTGCAGATCCTTCAAAGGAGCAGTCATATCAGAAATATTTGAAAAATATTTCATAGTAGTAGTAAGGTAACTTCCTCCAGATACCAGACGAGGCGGCAGAATGGTCAGGCTTGAAAAGATAAGCTTTTCCACAAAAAAAGCTGTCATCTTTTCACAAAAAGAGAAATTCCTCCATAGCTACTAAATGCTAGAGTGGAGAGGCACAACTGAGGCACTTAAAAAAGGAGCACTTGGCATTTGTTCCTTTCAAACTTTAATTGGCAAAACCAACTGATCTTACCTATATACCTGTAAAATCTTCTGATTAGCTGCTCTGCAGTTCTTTACCCTAATTATTTAACTAAAACAGCATCTGGAAAAAGTGTTACATTTCTACTAACTTTGCATGAGGATTGATCAAGGATACTTGCTGGATTACAGAATCCTTCTGCAAGCATTTTTTAAATTGTATGAAATAAAGTCCCACTCTTAATCTTTGAGTACTGTTCTCCCTTTTAGTAAGCATACACACAAAAAAAAAAAGCAAGGAAAGACAAATCTATCATTCCCTCCCCCCTGCCCCACACCCCATTCCCACTCTAATTTGGCCTCTATCAATATTCCAGACCAGGTTGTTGTAACAGACAGTGCTAGGGAATGAGAATCACACTTTTTCCACAGACCTTAAGAGCTCCAGTAAAACTGGTTACAGAAGACTTTCAGATCTAAACCCTACAGCCACCAGACACACTTTGTGACTTTTTGGAAGGACAACCTCCTTCCTTCCCTCCCACTGGCCTCCCCTTCTGGCTGCTGTGAGGAGGTTTAATGATCCCTTCCACTCCCTGGCCTTTCCTGAAGATGCATTTTCCTTGTAAATGAGTACCTCATACTCCTACTCTCCCTTGTACAGCAATAACAGCACAGGGAAAAATACTATAGAACTAGTAATGTCATTAATTTTACTGCAGTCCAGTAGTAAAATAATTAAAGACCCATCAGTATTAGTCTGAAGCTGTAGGGTGGGGGGAAAACAAGCATTAGCAAAAAGGCCTGGATCAATCTGTCAGCAAAATCAGTAAAGAGGAAAAACATCTCACAGTGAGTACCTAAAAATCAAACAATCTATTATTTCATACAGTTAGAAATAAACCAATACAATAAAAAAATACTTCCCCTAGACTAAACAGTGAAATTTTTCATGTTCCACCATGAACTTCCCATACTTTTGGCACAAAATTTGTTCATAAGACTTCTGTAATCTAAAAAGTAATGAGGAAAAGCTCCTGAGCTTGCAAAGTGAACTGATAAGAACTCCACAAACTGTGTTTTGCTTTGAGGTTTACCATGAACGCACATGTCATATGTATGCATTAGGATTTGGGGCACAGGAGAGGTGGCAGAAGAGCTACTGAAGCCCTGCCTCAGGCAGCAGCAGCACTGGTTGGCAAACTACCTCTGCAGAAGCAAAACAGTCTAACTACCCAAGAAGGCAGTTCAAGAACATTATGCACATCACGATATTAGTTTGGAGACTAAGAGGATAAAAAGCAGCAGATAAGAGAAGTGTTTGTCACAGCAGAACAAGGAGCCATTTACATCTCTGTATGGAAAACTGTGGAAGAGTTTCATTATTTAGCTTCCATGTAGTTATCTTAATCAGCAGTTACCTTTCTAAAGCAGGGAATAAAGTAATGTCACAGAAAAAAAACTCAAACCACATTTGAAAGTTTATTTCCTTTCACTTCTCTAATGTGTGAAAAGTGCAAAGAAGTTATTCAAACTTTCTAAGCAGACACTAATTTCACCACTCACAGCACCAGACTGACTGAATAATCACTTCCACCACAAAACTCAGCCCATGACAAGAGACATTGGTATAAGATTGTTCATGTCCAAAACAGGCCCCTGTAGCACATGTGTGAACATTCTTCGTGTGTCTGTTCAATGAAAAATGCTGTGCAGAAAGCAGACAGGTCCTTTCCCAGTACTAATAGATCACAGATGCTCCCAGAACAACTGAAAATACAAACCCAACCTAAAATCCCCCAGACTCCAAACTCATAAAACAGTATTTAAATTCTCAGGCAAAAGAAAACAGAGCTGAAAAATCTGAAAAAAATCACTGCCAAGCAGATCAGCACAAATCTAAATATTAATTTCTCACAACAGAAACACTAAAATCTCTTAATTAGACATTCCACTGTGAGGCTTCAACACCTATTCACAAAATTCATGTTTATAAATCCTGTCTTCAATAGAGACCATGCTAACACACCCACACTACACGGTCCTCTTCAGGGAGTGACCCCCTACCACATATTGCTGTGCCCTCATCACCAGCCAAGTCCAGCCCCTGCTCATGGCTGAAGAACCTCTGCTGTCACACAGATCCTTGTGGACACTCCCAGAGCCCCCAGCAGCTCCTGCTCCACCCTGCACCTGGAACACCTCACGTTCAGATCTCTGAACACCAAACCCCTCACAGCTCACCTACAGCACTCAGCATAGCTCTCCAGGAGCTGAGGGCACCACAGCCACTACCTCAGAACACACATCTCTTAGCCCAGTCACTTTCCATCTATCTATATCTCTCTCAATATATAGTGCTCCAGCATCCCCATACATTGTCTACATATAGTGACTGAAAACAGACATGCAAGGAAAAGAATTTCCTATATGACAGAAACTATAGACAGTAAAGTCACAACTGCACCCAAAACATAGACCACAGTCCTTCTTTAAGGTGATACATACAAAAAAAAACCCTGGGTAAAAATATAAATTATATCAATAGATCCTAACCTTTGCCTTTAGTTGGTTTCTTGGTGGGTGTGTCAGCTGAAACACTTATTTCAATATTATCTGGATCACCTCCTTCCTCTTCAATAGCCTAAATGAGAAAAAAAAATACAATTTTTAATGGCTTTCTGTGGAAAGCTGGACAGCTTGACTTCAGCAGAAATCTGTAAGCCGAACAGTTCCTTCAGCATCTCAAAAATATTTGGCAAAACACTCTGAGTTAAATCTTTCCCTTAAAGCTGGAGAAGAGCAAGGGAACAGTAATGATAAAGGCTGAGAGTTTCAGCTGTTAAAATGACACTTTGGAAGTACAGCTTATCAAGGAGCCACACGCTTCTCTTTGGAAACGTAACACTAGAAGGCCACAACGACATCCATGAGGGCATGAAGGGCAGCTCAAAAACAGGACAGCGGGAAGGACAGACACCTTTCAGCAACAACCT
>VXBC01004899.1:324630-460175 GCA_013399945.1 Ploceus nigricollis | reverse complement strand
GGGGGCTCCCCCGCTTCCCCCGCCCTGTCCCCTGACGGCAGCGGTGGCCGGCGGGGCTGTGCGGCGGGTGGGAACTTCACGCAGAATGTATTTTTCCTTTTTTATTCAGCGCCTCGTTGACGCACAAAGCAGTGTCTTCACTGCGGGCAGCCGCAGCACTCTCTGGGGTTGTGTCACAAATTTGTCACAAATTTTCCCCTTAGGGAAATGAGTTTCTATTTCTGGGCGTAATAAGGTTTGTTATGACGTCATTTGTTTTGTTTGCGAAGTTAGTGTTCTCTTAACCCATGTTTAAAAAAATCACCATTTTCAGGTGTTTTTTTTGCCTGATGAACAAGGAAGTAACGTTCATTCAGAAATGTAGGCCAGGATCTTCAGAGGTACGTAGGCTTGTCACTGTTGCAATGGGCAGGTGTTAAGGGTATGTACTTTTTTAAGTGTCTGTGTTTCTGTGATTAGGGCTGAGCATGCATTCATGGAATTTTCATGTTGTTTGAATAAGCTTTTCCATGGCTTGAAATGGTTTTATTAAATCATAAGCAAGGCCTGGATGCTTTAGCTGATTAAATGAGACCCTTAATTCCTGATACCCAAGTACTTCTCCAGAAGCGGACATAATGGAGGAGGTAAGAGTTTGCTGTAATTAGAATAATTTCATTCTAATGCAGTTATTTCAGAAGCAGAGGTTTGAACAAAAAGATAAGAATTGACTGCTCATTGTGTAGACCTGGGTTTGTCATGGTGTCTGTATTGTAAACTATTAAAGGAAAGCTAGATTTTCAGGTGCAGTATAAGGTCTTACGTTGTCTTTGTTGTAACTTGCAGAAAATTCCAAAGATATATTAATGCTGGATACTTAGTAGAAAGCTTTTTCGGAAAACTAATATTTAAATAATTACAATGCTTTGCCAGTCTTAAAACCAGAAATTACATCTTCTTGTTGTTCACATATCCATAGTTCTTGCTGTCAGAACAATTTAAGCCATTTAAGTGTTTTTGCACTTACTTTTGGATAAAGGGACTGTCTTGGTTCAGGGAGGGAACAGAAGCAAACCCTGTTAGACAGGATGATTCTTGCTGATGTGCAAGGATTGATAGGGAAAGAAGTGATCTTGGTTTCTTTGATAGAGCAAACATCTGGTCACCTGTCTTGTGCACTCATCCACAGTATAGATTCACCATGGAATTCATAAGGTAGGAGAAGCTGTAGGAACACTTTATGGTTCACTTTAATTAAATAATAGTGTTCAAGGCACCAAGCTTCCTGTTCTAAAACTCTTGAAGTCTCGCATATTTAAAAATCTGGGTTTTATTGATGGTTGAAGCCCTGGCAGCTACAGATGAGATTGTGTCTGGTATTGGGAGCTTGAGGGTGAACAACAGCTCACAGCATTCATGCATATTTTGCATGTCCTTTCAAAACATGGATGAGAACATTCTGACCTTTCAGAAATATGTCTTCTATGAAGCAATGGCTTTTGTAGAAGTGTATTAAGAGTGTATCTTAACACGACTGTGATTCGCAGTTTATATTTGAATTAGTAACTTTGTTGACCTACATAACCAGATCAGTTATAGCAGTTGATTTTCACTGGAGGTGGCTGTGTTGCAGTAACATTTAGCTGACAGCAGTTGCTGCCTTCTTTTTCCAAGATGTACAATCTTTCATTTCAGTTGTTTGTATTTCCTCTAATGGTGAGGACATTCTTTTGAGAAGATAGAGATGATAGTTCCCTCCTTCATAGCTGATGTATTATAGAGGCTTGCACGTCAAGCAGTTGAATAAATAGGGAAAAATTGAGGGGGGAGTGATGATGGGATGGGGAACAGGATGATTTAATTCACAGGTAAACAATGGGGATAATACACAGAGATGGATTTGCCATTGGCAGATGTTGTATAAAGGATTCCTCACGACTTTCCTGACGTGCAGTCTCCTTTAAGTGAGTTGTCAGCAAAAGTTTGGGTTGGTGAAAGAAACATTTTCTTTTCTTCCTTTCCTTCTGCCCCATTAGGGTTCTCTGCTAGGCCTGACATGAACCCACCAAAAAAAACACCAATCTGTATTTAACCTTGAAGGAAGTTCACTAGTTAAAAGACTTCAGCTGTGATACATTTTGTGTTTCTTACAAGAGCACTGTAAACTTTGGAAGCAGCTACACTGACAAAACTTAGGAGACTACAACTTTGAGCAATTATCCCATCCTTATGTTGAACATGTATCCCATACAATATTATACTCAGTATGCATGTTTATAAATCTCTTTTCAACCTTACTGACATGCAAACAGCCAAACCTCTACACATCTGGTGATAAAACAGAATTGTTTTGTTGTTTCATATAGTTTATGCTATTTGGAAAAAGAATTGTTCTAAATTAAAGTTATGTCTTCCTTACTAAGTGTTTACCAAGTGGAATCTGAGAAGGCTGGTTCATGGCTTTACTAGCAAGAGGCCAGTAAGGGCTATTTGCTTCTGTCTTTTTTTTTTTTCCAATTCAGTTTAGTCCTAATATTTGACTGCTATTAGGTAAAATGTTTACTTTTGTCTCTGCTGGGTGCAGAGTGGAGAAGTCTGCTGCAGTGTCCTTTCCCCTGAAAATGGCTGATCTGTTCAGTTTAGTATCTATAAAATCCCCTACTTGTCATAAGTTTCCTGAAGAACAGCATAAAACTGTCCTAATGGTTAATTTCACAATTCTCACTTGAAAGGTTCTTACTAACAGCTGTGGCAAAGATCATGTTTAACTTTGCTCCTCAAAGCTTTATTGAGAAGTGTTTGCAAAATGACACTACATCAAGAAGAATTACACATACCTCAAAGGTCAAAAATGCCAGGGGGACTAAGAAACAATTTTTAGAATAATTTTTGATGGCTGTGTATCTCAGAACTTTCCTAGTTGTCTCAGGAAGCAAAATTTCTAGTTAAGATCTTAAGTTCTAATAAAAAATTGCATTTTGTCATCATTTTATAAAGCTACAACTTTTTATTCCCAAGTTCAATGCTGTTACGTTTGCCTTGGAGTTCACTGAAGCCAAAACATTCCTGATTGCCAAATCATCATGCTTCTATCTTAAACCCATGATTTACATAGTGTTAATGTAGCTAACTGATTTAAGCCTAGGACATAGCAAAGAAATGTCTAGACTGAGAAATGTGCTTGGGAGCACCATTTTTGTCAAATACACCTGCTTGCATCCATTGTGCAAAGGCAGACGCATTCCTTCTCCATGTGGGTGTGTGCATGGTGATGCTTGATTCAGGCTGGGATTTCCTTGGGTGCCTTTATTGCCTTGGACTGACTCAGTGTACTGCAGCCCAGCTCACCTGTTCTAGGAGGGCTCTGCAGCATTGCTCTTAGCTCACCATCTAACAGGAGGTACCTTCAGCTGCACATGCTCTGTGCATTTTGTCTGTTCCAGCTGGAGCCAGGCCATAGATCCTATCCTGAAGAGCTCTTCTGTTTGTAGCTGTTGTGTCCTGGGTTCTGTTGGAAGAGGTGAGACAGACACTTCAATAATCTCTCCCTAGGAGTACAGTGCTGTTCAGTCTCAGAGGTGAATGGCAGCATGGCACAACAGAAGCATTCTGTAGCTGTCCTGTAGGTGGCCTGACATTTGTTACAAGACAATTGCATAATGAGCTGAATTGACATCAGGAAGCAAACCTTGAAGATCCCAAAAGAATTTTTCTGGGGATAAAATTAAGGAGACTTTGCTGGTGCGGAGGTCGGATACTGTTCATTACAGTACTTGATGGTACAGTTACTGGGGTCTGACTTTGAGATGACTTTGTGAAGGTTAGTAAGGATACTGTACTTGGAGTAACGTTGTTTCACTTCAAGAGTAGACTTTCCAAGCCAGTGATGATTCCTAGAATTGCCTGCAAGAAGTGGATAAGCCTCTCTGCATTGCTGTGGCTCATGTAGCTGTAGCACCTCTGCAAAGCACAGGCAAACCCTTCTGTCTGGGCTGGATGTAGTGGCCTGGCTTTGGGAGCCTGTAAGCAAGACCTGTTCCCAGAACATTATCATGCAGTTAATAACTCATACTGTGTATGAATTACTGTTCTGAATTACTGTACCTTTCTGTAGGGCAGAACGTGAGTATTCTGCTCAGAGAATTCTCCAGTGATTTTGTCATTCAAAAATGGAGTCATCACCATGTCTGCATTAAAGCACAGAAAGGAAATTAAGAATGGTTTGCAGTAGTATTTCATATTGTCCTGTGAATAAAGGTACATAATATCAATGCAAACACTCTGGAATTTTAGATTACCTTCTGATTGTTGCTGGTTTATAAAATGCATAGATCTTTAACTTATCCGTTGCTTTATTTTCTGTTAAAGATTAGAAGAACAGTATGTAGGATGCTAAAATTTAGTAGTTAAAACAAGCTTTAAAAGAGCCCTGTTTTTCTAATGAAGTGATAAAAAGTGAAGAACAACCAAAAGTGAAGAAGAATGCAATAAAATTTTGAAATCTGATTGCACTTATTTTCCTGATAGTGGAAGTGAATATTAGATGTTTTCCTTCTTGTCACTTACTCTGCATTGGACAGGCATACAGGTTATCCTTGCTTGATAGAAATGAAATGAATAAGACAGGACTGCCTCTTTTAGGAAAATGAGTGGGGTTTTTTTGGTGATCTGCTCAGTGAGTTCCTTATTTTGTTGAAGCAGCAGGGCATGATAGCACTGAGGTTCAGTCTCCATGGGATTGAGCTGGGGGTCCAACTTCTGAAGTGGCTCCTAAGCCTTCTGTCAGCCTCCAGTGTGTCAGGGCCATGCAGGAATCAGTCTTGCTTGGCTGCCTGCACTTGAGATTGGAAAGTTGCAGTGCTTAGGTTTTCTCACTTTGCTGAAGTCCTTGTATGAATTTTATAACCTTTTTCATTTTCCTGTTTCTTGATATATCTAATGGAAAAGTCTTGCTGAAAAAATAAGAATACATTTTTTTAATGAGAGGAAAGGAAGGTTTTCTCATGAATTTAACAGTATGAGTGTTAACTTGTCAGAGTAGAAATAGTGTTAAAAGTAAAATCAGATACAAGCTGCATATCAGGGAAGGGAATTAATTTTAAAAGTTAGTTGGGAGTTCAGTGTCCATACGCAAAGAAAACAAGTTAGAACTGAATAAAGGGACAGCAAATGCAAGGAGATTTTTTCCTAGGTGGTGAAGGGAGTTGGCTGTATTTCAGAATGTGGCTGAAAATACATTTTCAGGGTAATGATATATTTGGTCACATGTATTCATCCACAAAGTTTATACCAAAAAACTGAGTTATATGTTGTGTAATGAAGCATTTTACTGTTTTATAGTGCTGTAATGCTACATACTTTTTGATTGCTTATAAAGAAATTAACTATTAATGACAAAATCCTCTGCTCCATCTTATAACTCAAATGTGTTTTGCCCTGATATGTGATCATAAACTTGCTGTAAAGACCTCTTTAACCTTGTTTTTTGCCTTAGCTATTTCCAGGGACTTCCTGGTTTGCATGAATTTTCTTGCACAGCTGTATGTCTTGGAATGATTAATATGAATTGTTTTAAGTAGTGGAAAGAATGGATAAAAGTCATGTGCACTTCATAATTCTAAATAGTCATACACCTGGGAGGGGAACTTAGAATAACTATTTATAGTTTTCAGGTAGCTGTCTTAACAACTCTTCATTGAGTCATAATGGCTTAAAAGAAGATAGTAAATCAAAACTTGGAGAGGAAACATGGGGGACTAAGTCAATAGGCACATGTTTTGATTAGGAAGGAGGAACACTAATGCTGATTGAACTTACTTCATCTTGCTGCTTTTTGAAAAAGCTTATGAAGACTACTTTTAATTAGAAATAGATATTGTAGAAACTTCTAATGTTTTAACAGCAGATGATCTCATACTAATGACTTAATTATTTACATATTATTTTTGTTGTCCTTTTTAAATTTTGTCTTCTGTGCAGAAGAAAAATGGGTATTTATGTCTAACCACTGAAGATACTTAAAATGGACTGAAATCTAGTTCAGCTTTTGTCTTTTTTTGGTCAAATTTTTTGTTTGAAAGTTTGTAATAGCATTTCTGAATAGTGAAGGAATGGATTATTTGTCATTGTTGATTGCTGTCATTCATTTCAAAACCACTCCTGTTTAAGCTGTTGTGTAAGTTTGTAGTTGAAGGCAGCAGCTCTTCTGAGAGTAAACAGTCCTTCAGCATCTCTACTGGTTAGCAAAAATGAAAAGCTCTTGGTTACTTGGTTGAATTTCCATGGTTGTAAAAGTATACAAAATGTTTGAATCTATGTTAACTGGCTAGTGTCTGTAGGCTGCCTGTTGGAATAAAACAAATCCAGTAAATAATGTTTCAGATGCACTAGTTTTCACTGTGTGATAATTTCAGGTTTTTGTCATCTTACAGTAGTTTGAGGTTTCTCAAAGTCTAAATGTCATTGCACTAATTTTTTTGCTGTGACTTAAATAGCTATATCTGTATTTCGGCATAGTGACTTCTGCACTAAGTAAACAGAGCTTATGCAAAGATAATCACATTCAGCATGCAGAATTTTCATACTGATGGAGATTCCTCCACTTTAGTTTAACAACAAAAAGGGAGGTAGCACTTCAATGAGTAGAATAGATTCCTTTGTAAATCAGCCCTTGGTTGTGCTCACATAAGGAGAAAATGTTCATATTTTGATTTCTTAAAAAATTAAGGGGTCAATTCTCTGATTCTGAAGTTATGTTAAAAGGACAGGAAACAGTTATGTATAGGCTGGACATGTAGTATATGCTGGCAAGTTGAGACTGTGTTCAAAGACAATAAGCTTTCCAAATAAAAAGCTATTTTCCCCCCCCAAATTGAAATATTTTGTGGATTTTCTAAAAAAACTTGTGATGAAATACAGGGTTATTGTGTTGCTTTTGGACTGGGGTGAAGACTGACTAGACTGTTACATTTCTGTAAAACAGTGGTGCACAAATAACAGAGCTAAAAGGTGACCTTGGGAGGATCAGAAAAAGGACTATGTACTGCTTGTTCTGTGTGCTTGTGGAAGGTCTGAATGCTGTATTCCTGTCCTTACTAGAAATTGGATAAAATGGAAGTCTTTGTCCTTACCTTTTCCAAGAAAGATGGTGCTTGTGTGTGAGGGTATGGACGAGCATGGTAAGGACTGTCTAAGAGCTGGAGCTGGGAAGGGTAGACAGCAGAACTCCACAGCTTTGGTAATCTTTGTTTTCTAGGTAGATTTTTTTGTACTCCTAATGTTTATTCTAACTTTTTTGTCCAAATTTGCAACTTCTTTTTTTCAGCCCTAAAGAAAAAGGTAGCCATATAGTAGTACATTCCACTAAAACTTACTGCTATAAACAAAGTAGCCCTTTGATGAAGTAAGAGCACCTTGTCTCTATTGGCAAGAGGAGGTTTATTCCAACTTGCATGAATATGGCTTTTGACTTGCATGTGAGACATGCCTGTCTGCTGTAATTCCTATAGAGAAGAGCAGCACTTTCTTACCAGAGGGTATAGACCTCATATTTAACAGTAGTTGTTATAAATGTTTGTAGGATTTCCACTGAGAACATTCAAATGGGGCTTTTCAGCTGGGCTCAACTTACAGTTTCTGTAGGTGTTAGTTGTGCAGGATAGATGCCTTTTGCAAAGTTTTTATCCCAGATAACATCACATGGAATGTAGTAGTTGCTAGTTGCTTATGGCTATGAAGAGAACACAGGTTGCCTGGGATGATGCATCTTTTTATACCCATTGCAAACTGAAATAAGTAACTCTTTGGGGTCTATTAGGAACAACTAGCTCACAGCTGCTCCTGAAAGCATCAGTATGTGGAACGGTCTAAAAAATTCTTATTTAAATCTGTTCTGTAGTCTCAGTCTTGTACTGATATGTTCTATGACAAAATAAATGAGTGTTAAATATTAGCACTGCATGTAAGGATGCATTAGCATTTTGAAGAGTTTGGAGATTCAGGCAGAGGATTATGGACCTGAGTAGGCAGGGCTGCTGAACCTGCCACAGATCACAGAACCATCATAGACTGGTGTGGGTTGGAAGGAGCCTTAAAAGTCATCCACTGCCAAATTCCCTGCCGTGGACAAGGAGACCTTCCACTAGACCACGTTGCTTGAAGCCCAGCTTTTCCATGAACTCTTCCAGGGATGGGGCATCCACAGCTTCTCTGGGCAATCTGTTCCACTGTCTCACCACTCTCACAGGGAAGAATTTCTTCATCATATCTAATCTAAACCTGCCCTCTTTTGTTCTGAAGCTATTCCCCCTTGTCATTACATGCCTTTGTCAGAAGTCCCTCTTGAGCTCTCTTGGAGCCCCTTTAGGTACTGAAAGGTCCTGTAATGTCTCCTTAGAGACTTTTCTTCTCCAGGCTGAGCAGCCTCAGTTCTCTCAGTCTGTCTTCATAGGACAGATAGTCCACCCTGGGAGCATCTTCATGGCCCTCCTGTGGTCTTGCTCCAGCAGCTCCATGTCCTTATGATGGGAGCTGCAGAACTGGATATGTTAGTCCAGGTGGAATAGAGGGACAATCTCCTCCTTTGACCTGCTGGCCACACTTTGAGTCATTCCAGGATATGATTGACATTCTGTGCTGCAAACACGGTGTCCGGTCAAGTAATGCTTCTCATCCAGTAACACCCTCTGAAGTTCTTCCCGGAGCTGCTCTCACTCCTCTCTCTGCCCAGCCTGTATTTGTGCTTGGGATTGCCCCAGCCCAGGTGCAGGACCTTGCACTTAGCCTTGTTGAACTTTGTGAGATTCATGCAGACCAACCTCTCAGGCCTGTCAGGGTCCCTCTGGGTAGCTGTTGCTGCTGTTTCTGGAATAGCTCAGGTGTTTTTTGGCTTCATGCATATTCCCAGCTGTGCTGCTTAGGCAGCCTTATTCCACTTTGGGCATTGTTGCACATGTTTTCTTCAGCAGCCTTTTGATAGTTCTGCACAACTTGCTGTAAGCTGTCAAGTATCCACTATAGCCTATTCAGCTGAGGCATAAAACCCCCTGATATTACAGGGGGTTACAGTAAAGTTACAGTAAAGAGTTCCAGTAGTTATCACAGTGGGAACCAAATTCTTTCATCATTCCCTTTTGGGAATTTAAACCAAAGGCAGAGATGACAGATGAAGCAGATTGAACATGGATCTATTACTAAGGTTACTGTTGTCTGTGTCTTCCAGTACAAAAGTATTTCTTTGAGGCTAATGTTATACACTGGCAGCTTTATATTTTTGCAGGGAGGGGAACCTGCTCAATAGGGACTGCTATGAAATATATGCTATGAGGTACTGAGTTTCTGTCAAAGGGTAAGAGCCAAAAGTACATGGACTGAAAATAGCTTTTTACATTGTATTGCTCATGTGTGGTGGTATTTAAAAAAGACTCAAGGTAATACATGGATTTTTATTACTTCGCCCCAAAATAATAACAGATCAAAATCTCTCATGTTTCATTCCTTTTCATGTCAGAAAAGAACAATGAATTCTAAGTAACTGACTTTTATAGCTCAACTGACACCATACAACCCCGTGTATTGTGTTGAAGTATTTACTCTCCATGTGTTCTGCTGCAGGGGAAGATACAGGCCTTATTTAATAAGCATGCATTTTAGTTGATGGCTATGGGAGCTATTTAGCCAAAACTCAGGTAACTTCTATAAGCAGTAGCCTGTAACTGCCATGCTTAAGTATCAGTAAAGCATCGGTTTTGCAGGTGACATAGACCAGTATTTGCTCTGTGAGAGTGATAATGTTTTCACTGACCATAAGAACTTCCCTTCAATGCAAATTAAAGAGTTCTGTCTTAATGAAAAATTACATTGTCAAGGAGTATTTTTAATATTTTGAAACAGTTGTGTTTTGGTTACTGTTGTTTTGCCATTCCCACTGGGCGATTAGTCCTAGCAGTAAATGGGTTTTCTCTTATTTTAGCTTTGCTTTTAAAAAAATCGAATGCTTCTTTTCTTGATGCTTATCTGTTTTGTTTTCTAGGCCTTTCTTAAATCTTTCCATGTCTAAATGGACTCCTGAATGTAATATAGTTTATACTCTAAAAGCGGATATGAAGAGTGAAGTTCCTTCTGATGCACCAAAGAGACAGGAGAGTCTGAAGGGGATCCTCTTGAACCCTGAGCCTATTGGGGCGGCCAAAAGCTTCACTGCAGAAGTTGAGATGATTGCCAGTAAAGTAGGGAATGAGTTCTCTCACTTGTGTGGTGATTCTCAGAAGCAAAAGGACATGAATGGCAACCATACAGACCAAGAAAAAGGTGTTGTGGTGCGAAAAAAACGCAAGAGCCAGCAGGCTGGTCCTTCATACACTCAAAACTGTCCTGATAAAGAAAATAAAGGAATCTTAGGATTAAGACAGCATCTAGAAACACAGAGTGAAGACAATGATTCTTCTTTTAGTGACTGTATCTCATCGCCTTCATCTAGCTTGCATTTTGGAGACTCTGACACAGTAACATCTGATGAAGAAAAAGATGCTCCCGTGAGACACCCTCAGGCAGTGTTGAATACTCCAAGTAGAACTCACAGTGCAAGGTCACAAAAGTGGCCTCGGACTGAGGCAGACTCTGTACCTGGGTTATTGATGAAAAGGCCCTGTTTTCACAACAGTTCTTTAAGAAGACTTCCATATAGGAAGAGAGCTGTGAAAACAAGTTCATCACAGCGGACACAGAACCAAAAAGAACGAATTTTAATGCAGAGGAAAAAGCGGGAAGTGTTAGCTCGAAGAAAGTACGCTTTACTCCCCAGTTCTAGCAGCTCCAGTGAGAATGATCTCAGTACTGAATCTTCTTCCAGTTCATCTACTGAAGGGGAGGAAGACTTGTTTGTGTCACCTGGTGAAAACCATCAGAATAGCACAGCTGTTCCTTCAGGTAAAACTAAATTCCTGAGGTATTTTGTATTAGTTGCCTTTCATCGGGTATAATAGGCTTTTGTATAAGTTCTTTGGAGCAGTTTTTGAGGTTAATACTACAGATAGACTTACTGCAAGTACTGTGGACATTGCAACATAAATTCTTGATGGGAGAAGTACATTCAGATCTTAGAGTAGAATTACAGCAAATCTAAAGTCTTGAATGTAAAAGTTAATGGCTTCTAAAGCACATAGTGGAAGGTTGCTCAGTCTGATTAGTCACATGCTGCTGAGTTGATCAATTTTTATTGGTTTAGCTGTTGAATTGTGTTAAAAATTTTAGCTTTGAACTGATTGTGGTAATAATTCTATTTTCAGAATGTAGAAATGTCTGCTCTTGACAATTTAGAAAAATATGAAGAAAAAAGTCCATTGTTATAAGAGCTGAAATATGAGTCAGTTGAAGGTAGCTTTAGTACTGAGATAATGAGAGAAAAGTATTGTATATATACCAAATGCTTTACCCAGATAAACTCAATGCAAGGCAGTTGATTTACACAGTTATTTTTCTAATATGTCTTGTCACAGTATCTGAATCCTTGAGTGCTTAGTGGAAGACTTTTTGGGAGATGTGTTTGTTTTGGTTTTTTTTCCTGGTTTGTTTGTTTGTTTGTTTGTTGTGGTTTTTTTGTTAATTGGCAGATTTTTTTGGACTTCCTTGTGTGTTAAATTTGCCAAGTGAAAGTAGTTGTGCATTCTGTTTTATTTCAGCTTTTTAGAGAGCATGGGGAAATAGATAGAACACAGCGTGGTGTTAATCTGTGCAACCATGTGTTTTATCTAGTGACAAATATGTTTTAATAAGTGAAACCATATCTCAGGCTGTGCTGATCATTCCTCTAAGAAAATGTGGCTGGAAATACAAGGAAAGGTAAAAAAAAAAAAAAGTGTGAATGTTCATGTTAGGGCAGGATTTATACTTGAACAGAACCAGAGTTCAGACTAAAGTCTAGATTATTGCTTGTTACTTGTTGCAGTAGGAAATAATGTCTGTGGTGTTTAAATACAAGAAGTAAAATCTGTAATGTCAAAGTCTTACTTATGCAGTGCTAGGGCTGGGCATATATAACTCTGAAACAGAAGAATTATTGCACAGCCTTAATTATCTTAATGCATATTTGTGGGAATAGGAATTAATTAGGCCTAAAAAAGTTACATTTCACATGCATGTGTAACCATATTGAAGAATATGATTTGTAAATAATAAATAATGGGGATATGCCTACATTTATATGAAGGGCCAGTTTGAGAAACTACTGTGTTAACACATTTGTTTCCAAGTTAGTGGTTTCTTACCATTTTGAGAGAGGGTGGAGTTCTATGTAACTAAAATGAGGTAGGATCAATAACAACTCTCCTTCCACACAGATGTGGAAAAGTCCAATGGATTAATTTTTATACTACATAAAAAGCATTCTTAATTGATGAAAGTGTTTATTTTGTGTCATGAATGAAAAAAACCTATTAGTTCTGCACCAGTAATTTTAGATTAGAATTACTGACATGAGTTGGAGCTGAAAGAAGGTCTGCTTTAAAGATTGTGTCCTGTCGTTCGTGCCTGTACTCCAGGACCCACACTTGCAGGGAGCTGAAAAGCAATTCTGGCTTAGTGTGTGTGAATACTGTGGGGGTTTTTCCAGTGGAAATATATATTGATGGAAAGGTTTTTGAGCATTTTGTTTACATTGCAGATATAATGGGAAGTTGAGCAGACATCCTCTGTGAAAATGTCCTATTTTTAGCAAGATAAAAATGTGATTAACGTTTTTTGTAACTTTGTGCTGTTATATAAGGCATTTCTGGTTATTGAGTTAATTAGGACAGAAATGGGGACAGCTGGAAAACAGCTATGCAACTTCTCTGTATAGTGAGCAAGCATGATGGGGTTTCTATATGAGGAAAGGCTTGTATTGATAGTAATGCTACACGAGCTTGTTAATGTTAGGGAAAATTTATTTGCTTTACATTGGCACGTATCTGCTGAATTTACAGTGTGCTGAAGGGCAAATAACTTCTGCTAAGAATATGAGGCCTGGGGCATATATGTAAAGGTGCTAGAGGACAGACTTAGGAAAGGAGGAGAATAATAATTGGAAACAGTTTAAAAAGATGTGGTAATAACTGATTTTTTAAAAAGCAGGCTTCAAAGTGATGTGATTAGTCTTGTAGCCTACTGAATAGCAATTTGTATTGGGGATATTGCAGAAGATATTTCTTCACTTTGAATGTTGTTGTTTAACTAAAGATATGGTGCATGTAAAGAACTAGTAAGTTAAATTAGTTTAGACTGTTCTGAAAACCATTTCTTTCTGATTGTTGCAAGAAATGAAAGTAACAGACCTTTTTTACCAAAGAAATATTTAGTAAGTTCTTATAATTAATAAAATTAACTTGGCTAATTTTGGAAAAATCATATTAATGGAGATGTGACGGAGGGTTATTTTGTTTAACAAAACCTTTACCTAAAAACCAAATAGCATTTTATGGGGTTTTTCCTCCTGTTCTATTAGGACTTAAGCTGTTCTTCTGGTGAAACCTTGTGGTTTTGGAGTGTGAGAGTGAACAGTACATCCTGACACCTGGGACTAGATGATATTGTTGTACCAACTGTGTGCCATAGAAGGCATTGTTCTCATTACATCTGGGATGGGCAGCTGAAGCTCATTCAGGGGAGACAGGAGGTGGGGGCATAAGGCCAGCATAAAACCAGCTGTGTGGAGTTTAATGATCCTTACAGCTGAAGGTGCAGGTGCTTACAGGGGTGTATGTTCTAATTGCAGTGTTGATCAGTTGGTTTCAATTGCAATACTGGGCTTGCAGTTAAAATGACACAAGGCAGCAGCATTTTTGCTGCGAGACATGAATTTTGATTCTGTATTTTGTTTAGTAGTGCAGAATCTTTTTTCTAACCCTGTGTACACACCAACAGACGTAATCCTCCTCCACCTTTGCCTATGAAAGGTGGCAAAATTCAACTTTTGCTGTTGTTGGATGTCCTCTCTTGTAATACAAATATTGTGCTTCTGCAGGTATTTGATTTTCATCTTGGATCTAAAGGATTGGAGCTGCCCTTTGGAGGCAGTCTGTGGAGGGAAATCTAGCAAAAGCTTAAATTGGAACAATTTTTTAACCTTATGTACTCTGATTTGGCAATGAAGCAGAACTCTGGAAAACGGCAAAGTGTTGTTAGAAAAAACAAGCTGTGTAGAGTTTTGCATTGTCGTAAATTGCTCAGATTGTTTTCACCTAATAACTTACGATTCCTTCACGTTATTTTATATTTTTGAACAGCTAATGCTAGACAAGTTTTTCTCTTCTTAGAATGTAATGCTGATGAGAAGCTGCTCCAAATTTTGTTCAGAGCTGCTTAGAATGATAAGACAGTGTTTATTCACTGCTGTCATCTTAATTTCTCTAACATTTGTTGTCTGTCTCCCAAAAAAACATTGAATATAGACATTCAATATTTTACAAGCCAGAGGCTGGTGAAAACATTAAGCATATACTGCTTCATGCTCAGATTATTTTAACGGGTTTAAGATAAACTGGTATTAAGTGGAAGTGAGCTACCTGTTGTTAAAGTTGATTATTTTTCAGTTACTTAATCCCTCCTGCAAACTACAGCATGCGGTCCTTTTCTCACACCAACTGATGCAGCTCATAATTCCAACCTTTTATCTCAATAGCATTAGTGGATAAGGAAGGGTATAAGTATCCTGTTTACCGTGCTGCTTACTGGAGAAGAACTGAGAAGTGGTGAGGAAAGGAGCACCTGGCTTTGTGAGCAGTGGACATTAATCAGTGTTGCTATATCCATCTGCTGTGAATTGGGGCTTTATATAGCTACAGTAATAGAAGTTAATATGGAATTCACTTCAGCCCTGCTGCAGCTTTCTGTGCTGAAAAGATGCTATTTGTACAGTTGGCTTGTTGTGGCATTGCCCATAGGACTGGTTTTAGTACAAGGTTAAGAACGGTTAGTATGGGTTTCAATTAGCATGGCTCATAGTTGGACAAAATCCCCTGAACTGTGGTTGACTGTCTTTTCCACCAGGGTGCAGACTCCTAAACAATTTGTGTGCTTTGGAAAATTTTTCCCATCATGCACAGCTATTGGAAGGTATATTCCAAGTAAGTCTCAGGTACAAAAAAACTGTCATTTCACAATCCTAAGGGAGCAGGCAGGTTCTTGCCAGAATGTTGACAGCACTAAATCTTAGTTACAACTAAGTATTTCCTTTCTTAGCAGGATTTTATGGGTAGAATGGCACTGGATTTCTATAAGTAGAATCAATGTAATACAATCTGTAAGTAACATAATACAAAATTTGTACTACCACCAAGTTAAAATTTCTAATCACCTGGACCCTCTGCAGGTCAGGTCAAATCTTAACATGTGGTTTGCTTTATCAACCTAACAATCATAATCTAGACTCAAAAACCATATAAAAGAACATGAGTCACTCACTCAGTCCTCAGAGGAAGCAGATGATGACAGAGGTGTCCCTTGCCACCCGTGACAGGAGGGGGTCACGTCTCTGGTCCAGGTTCCCACTTGGGGCTTGTAGCTGCTGGATTTTCTGGCCAGTGCTCTGGGTGCTGTCAGCTCCCCTGTGCTGTGGCAGGCTCATCAACAGCACCTGTTTGGCCTCCTGCCGGACCTTCAAGGCCACTGGGGAAGGGAGTGATCGTGCTGGCACCCAGGAATCTTGAGACATCTAGGGAGGGAAAGGACAAATTGTTTGGTCTGTCTGCTTGGTTCACAGGACCTTCAGAGCCTGAGAACAAGAGCAAAGCCACAGATACGTGACCAGCTCAGTCACAGAGAATGGCTCCTCATACAGTGGTGTTATGCTGACAGGCTCAGAGCAGGGCTACTAGCCATACCTAGTTCAAGCCATTTGAGAGGTAAAGGAGACAGTACTGATTAATGCTAGCAGGATATTATTCATTTCAAGCTGAATTACTATCCAAGTCATTATCTTTAATTCATGAGCATAAGTGGCTGTAGAGGCACATAGTCCCACATTCAACACACTTATTGACAGCTGTCCATGAGCAATGACTGGACAAGAAAGTGTACTCTGACATCATGTGCTCCACATTGTTGTGGATGCTGGGTGGTATGAGAGCTTTTAGTTAAAATTTGTAGCCTGAATTTTCTGCTCTGACTGCACAGTGTTTTTGCCTGCTGCAGCTGGCAGAGAGAACATGTGCCTGAGTGGGCTCTTGGTCTGATCCACTGAAAGCTTGGAACTCAAAATAAGTCATGTCTCTCACTGGAACTTGACTGCTGATTTTAAATCTCTTTCGTTTCACTTAAGAGTTGATCAGACTGTCCCATTTGAAATTGTATATTGTGAAATGCTTTTGTTATCTTACATGTAATATTCAGACTGGTTAAACTCCATGTTAATTGCAAAACAGATGTGAAAATACCCTCTGAGAACGACAACAGTCAGCCGAACATAAATTTGGATATTACACCAGTGTTATTTGTGCCCTTGATGGGGTACTTGGGATGATGATTGATTAATCTTGGAGTTATGCTGTGGTCTGTTAGAGTTAAATAGTAATATAATTATATATAATATACATGTTATACTGTGGAAAACTTAGTCTCTTGCTTAGAACTTCTGGATTATTAAAGTATTTGATTCTAAAGCAGCAAGTTGGTCTGTCACTGGCACATAGCAATTTCTGTTGTGAAGTAATCTTACAACTTTCTAGGGAAAAATGTCATTTACTGATCTAAATATTGGACTTTAGAGTCCAATATTATATTTATTTTATCATAAAAGTTATATTCTGCTTAATAAAGCACTTTATAATGACAAATTTACTGTCTTTGTGAGGTAAGGCCTGGACAAGAGTGTGTTTTTATTTTTAAGGGAGAATTACAGTTTTACACGTGTTCAGATTTGGATTCAAGCATGTGCAGTTTATCCCTTCCCCTAGGCCAGCTGAGCACTAGGTTTCCATCATAAAAAAGGCTTTTAAAAGAGGGGAAAAAACTTATGTGAAGAAGTTACTGATTATTTCTGATTAATAGTCACATACAAAACTTAATTACTAATGGCTATTGAAAGGTCTGAATGGGAAATGCAAAACTTGCAAACTGAAATTTGGTGTCTTGTGTGCACTATGAAATATTATTTGTGGATGTGAGAAGGCAAAAAACCACCCCAAATTCTGTGGAAACTATTGAAATCCTTGCTGTGATTTTCAAGAGAAGTTTTGTTTTTAAATAGCTCACTTGAAATGCAGACTGAGTCTTTCAGTGGTGGCCCGAAGGTTAATTTACTCACAAATAACTAGAGTATAATTTTCTTGATGTGTTCTGTGAGTCAGAAGATGACAGAGAAATAATGTGTGCCTGCAGGAGGATGATTTTCTGTTTGTTTTGTAGCCATAGGTATTATTCTGAAAGTAGTACAAAATACATCTCTTACATCTGTGTAACTGTTTTGCTGTCAGCAGTCCAGTGACTCTCCTTGGAGCGAGATAACCCTCAGGAACTGCAGGAATAGTATAGTTAACTCTAATTATAGGAGTAGGTAGGAATAGTATAGTTAACCCTGTAATTATCCAGATGTAGCTGGCTTCTTACAGCTTCAGTCAGTCAGGGGATGCATTGATGTGTAAGGTATTCATGCTTTAAATTTTGCTTGAAGTTCTTTACAGACAGATGACTGGCCAGTGACTGGTATGTGCTAAAAGAAAAATTTGAATTAAAGCATATCATGGTGGACTGTATAAAACAATTAAATATTTACATAGTTTAGAGGAGTTGTTTTTCTGCTTAATTTAGAAGAAAGTATTGGTTCCTTGTATAGGAAAGTACTTCATGGGATAACAACATCATCAGTTTGTGCTTTTGACTTAGGAAGGTGTTTCTAGAGGCATGAACGGTAGGAAATTGCGTATGTCTGAACTGTGTCTATGCTGTATCCTACTTGGAGCAACTTTGATTGTTTTCCTAAATATTTTATTTTTTATTTTGGAAGTCACAAAACCTGTTAATTCAGTACCAGTCCTGGTGTTTTTTTACAGTCTGATTTGTGTAGTTGGTACAATCACCTCTCAGCTAAAGGAGTGCTTAAAAAAAAAATGATTGAATAAAATGAGCTTTCAAACATTGAGAAAGGTGTCTGAATTGTGTAGATATTCAGTTAAGAATTCCCTTTGGTTTTCATGAGGTAAGCTTGTGTCAGAATTTCAGTAGAGGTGCACACTGGGTGAGTTTCAGTATAGATCTACGTGGTAGATGATTCTGTCCTCAAGGAGAACGTGTTTGTTTTCTGAAGTACCAAAATCGTACTTAAGCCTAAATCTTTCTACTTTTGCACCTGTTGTAAATTTCAATAAATACTGAGCCTGAGGACGTGTGGACTCTGAGGAGTGCTCTCAAATTTAGTAGATTTCAGAGAAGTGCAGCTTTGGAAGATAGAAGGAAGAGCTGGGGGTTTTTCTCAGGGACCTTTCCTCAGCTGCTTGGCTGGGTGGTTTTGTCTGACAGCAGCTGAGATAGTTTTGTGTAAGGAAGCTGTTGCTTGTTTGCCCCGATAGGCACAATGTTTACATTCCTCTGAATGTGCTGGTGGCTTTAGCTGCTGCCTTTCACTCCGAGTAATTGGCCTTTTGGTATTTTCAGTTTTGGAATGTTGTTTTCTTTTTTAGACTTCGCAGTATTTTCAGTTTTCCCCAAAATTTTCATGCAAGTTCTGAGAACTAATTTTGTTCCACACTGCTTCCAATTGCTAGAGTTTTGTTAGTATCTCTATTTGGAAGCATCACTCTTTACATCTTTAGCCAGCAATCTTTCTGAGATAAGTATGGTCAGAAACAAAGGCCATTGGAAAATAGGTAGTGCAGTTTGGGTTTTTGTCAAAGCAGTGAAACTGATAACAATGAATAATCTTTCCCAACATGTAATTGGGTAAAACAGCTGAGAACAGTCAGTGCATACAGGATGGAAGTATTGACTTGAATGAGACCAAATTCTTCGAGCACTTCCTTGAGGCAATTTGCAGAAACCAAAATGATAGTTAGTGATTTCTAAGCTATACAGCTAGTTTTTTTAGTTCTTTTGTGCTCAGTGAACAATCCGTAGCTCAATTTAAGTCTTACAGATAGTTCAGACTTGTCACTGCCAGTGTTGCAGCTCTAGAGAAGTATTTCATGTGTCTGCTTGTTAGGCTGGAACTGTAACTGTTATTCCTGAAGTGGAAGTTGTTTCCTAAGTAAACTTGCCTCTTTTGTTGGGTTTTGGTTGCTGTTTTTTGTCATTCTTAGTTTAATTTTATCTTCCTCTGTCTAGTAGAGATTGTGAATGCCACAAAAAGTCTAGATACAAAGGTGTTTATAAACACCAATGGATTCATTTTGTTATAAGTATAAACTAGTTGGTGGATAATTTTTCTTCTGTTGTCAATGTTTAGCTGTGAGACTGATACCTATAAAAACATTTTTAAAAAAGCTATTAGTGGTAACAAACCACTACTGCTTTGCTAGCTTGGAAGTTTGTTCTGTTTTTATATTAAATGACTGAATTTTATTGGTGTTACAGATAATAAAATTCACTGCAATTGCTTTCAATGCTTGTAATGCAAGCTTGCATACCTACCCCACACTCAGTCTTCTGTCTCCTTCCTTCTTTTTGCTTCAGTATTTACAGCAGAATTGCTCCCTTTCATAATTAGGTTGTGTATTTGACAGTTGCACCTAAGGTTTTGACATGCACCATGGAATTCTCTGCCTACATATATTTTAAATCTATGAAAAGTGATCTCTAATAATGACAGTTGGTGAATGAAGTATAAATGAAGTATGGAAACTTTCTTCTTCCTTTTTCCTCATAAGGAAGTATTGATGAAGATGTTGTGGTGATTGAAGCATCCTCCACTCCACAAGTCACTGCTAACGAAGAAATAAATGTTACCTCAACAGACAGTGAAGTGGAGATTGTCACAGTTGGTGAAAACTACAGGTGATATTTGTATCTCTTTATATTAATAAAGTTTTGCTTGTCTCTGGGTTTGTCACAATGCTTTGTGCCATTAAAAGCCCATAAGGTAATGTCACTGCTAACCAGAATGCACAGTATGCATTTTAGATTAAAAAAACCAAACCAAACAAAACCCAGTCAATAGCAAAAAACTCCAATCCTAAACCCCCAAACAAAGTAAGGACAAAAAACTCAAAGCACAGCTTTGCCAAAGCTTGAGAATTGAAGTAATCTGGAGTTGCTGAGGTAGCTGTATTAGTGTGATTGATGTGCAGAATCTGGGGGAAACAAAGCTGCACAGTGAGATCCTAGAGAGAGCATGTGTAGGCTGAGTTGACTATCTAGGGATTAGCTGAGCATTTCTCAGGAAAGCAGCCTACTTTTTTGAAGCTGCTGCTGCTGTATATGCTTTCTTGCTCTTCCAAGAATCTCTGGAAGTTTTGTTCCATATTTTCAGATTTTACAGAATCTATTAAAGTGGAGTTCCTTGAAGAAAACTTCAAATTCAAACCTATCTAAAGCAAGTTGCTTGTAAAAAATAAACAGCTTTGTATATTCCTAACATCAATAAAATGTGTATCCTGTAATAGTCTTAATACTTGAAAAAATAAATTCTTTCTTCCCTTACCTTCTGCAGTGCTACAGCCAAAACAGCAGTAGCTCCATGGTGATCTGTGCAATAGGTTTTGTTTGTTTTTAGTGAAGTCATTCCCTTTTCTTCACATTTTCCTCTTCTGAATTTCTGAAGTCTGAGTACATTGTTTTTCCAAATTGGAAAATAAGAGCCACTTAATTTATATAAATACTGGAGAGTCAAAGTTTTTTGGGAGTGCAGTGGTAAATACAAGACTGTAAAAATATTGTTCCCTTAATTAAAGACTTATGCTTCAAAGAGGATACACACTCCAAAGATCATTGTCTTGAGTGTCAGAGTTTGCATGGCTAAACTGAACAGAATGGGTGCCGCGTGTTATAATACAGAGATAAACCCACCCCTTTCCTTAGGTATGGTTACAGGCTTAGGATCTCCTCAAGCCACGTTGCATTTTAGTTTAAGTATCTCAAAAAGCTGTGTTTGTTCTCTGAAGAGAGGGAGCAAAATAATATTAGAAGGAAGGGTCCAGAGATTTTGCACAGCCAAGACATTTTGGAAATCTGAAGTATAAAAATTATCCTCTGAAAGTACTGTCACAGGTTGACATGCAAAAGTACTTAATGTTTACAAATATTTGTCTTCATAAGTCTGTCATTGTTTATAGACCTGCTGTTTCAGACCGCACGGGAGTAGTAACTGAAGAGTCTCCAAATCCTATACTATTTACAAAGCTAAAACAACTTCAGCTGTAATTGCTGCTTGGCCATGGCTGTAGGGTTTCACAGTGAATTTTTTTTTTTAAGATAGCTGCATGTACATGGGACATGGTTTAAAGACCTCTCCATGCTGAGCATTTGTTATGTTCTCTGGTAAAGGCTGCAATAGTGTTTGTAAGTGTGTTTGGTGAACGTGGAGTCACGGGGTATCTCAGTGTAATAAAATGCTTTTCTAATAATAAAAAATCTCCAAGTAGCTCCTTGGACAGGAGGAGAAGAAATCAATGATGGCCAAACGCAGGCCAGTAGCTAAGGTGTTGCCCTCTGTTAAGGTCTCGTTCTGCACTCGGACACTCGAGGTCCCACTGGGGACCGAGCTCCAGCTCCCACGCTGCCCGGGCGCCCGAGCAGCGCTCCCGCAGCAGGATCTCCACCGTCATCCAGCCCCTGCGGCAGAACGCAGCCGAAGTCGTGGACCTCACCGTGGATGAAGATGGTAAGTTGCATTCTCAGAGAAATTTCTTCAGGAGCAGGATGGGCAGTGTAAGGGCACTTCAGTTAACTGCATCAGATAGAAGGTACCCTTCTATGACAATGTCTGATTTCCAAGCCTGTCAGAAAATCCTCTTGTGCCCTTCCTTTCAAAATTTAAAGTTTAGCTGTTTTCAATGGATCTTTTAGATCTAAAGATGCAATTTTTCTTTCAAAGCTGCCTTGGGTGTGTGTCGGAGGGCTGACTCACCAGGCAGAAATTACAGAACAGGTTGGAACTACTTCTTGAAAAATATGCACTTACTTCAATGCAGCACTATAAAAGGAAAGTCTATCATTGCCTTTGCTTTGGAATAGTGACTGATCTTTCAGGCCTTGAAGTAAAAATAACTTTTAAAAAAAGAAAAAAAGCCCAACCCTAAACTAGTAAAGTGTGTTAGGTTTCTGAAGCTGTAACCTTTCATTGGTTCCTAACATTAAAACCTGCTGACACTTAATAAGTCTATTCCTGCTGAAGATCGTAAGAGAAACTTATGAATTATCAAAAAATTGGGAGAAGAAAAAATTGAAGCTCATGTATGTTTTTGCACATTTATATTTGCAGATAGTAGTAGTTTTGGGGATTTCTTGGGTGCATGTTATTTGTAATGTAAACAGAAATTTTGTCCTGTTGTGGTTCTGTCCCTAAGTGCATTGCAAGCTTAGTATCGTGCAATATCTAATTCTTCAAGTTGTCGTGGTTTTTGGGGTGGGATGGAGAGTCAGAAAGACTTGAGAATAATTTTGGTTGGTTAATGGCTTTTAAGGTAGAGGATGAGTTGATGTACAGATTATTTTTATTAGGGATTTACTGTGAAATATCCCAACAGCTCTGTTGTTGAAGGGGTGCAGTGTATGTTTCTATTGCTTTAATTTACTCTTAAAATTCATATTATAGAATTTAGTCTTGTATTCAGAAACCAAGTTATTTTTAAAATACACTTCTGTAATGTGTGTGTTAAAGACTGGCTGTTTCTCCTGCCTTCTAGAGGAAATGCCTGAGATGAATCTTCTAGGATTTAAGCACTATACTATTTTTGGGTTTAGGCATCAAATTTCACACATGAAGTAGTGTTAAATGATCAGACTTCTGAATTAACATTGTAAAAGGCAGCTGTGCAGTTTATCCCAACTTTACCTATTTCTTCAAAGATACTGGTCTTAAAACTTGGCTGGCTGTTTCCCTGAGCATAAGGATCCTATCTCCTTCTATCTTCCTGGGCTAATGTCTGGGCAGTGTGTTAAGAAATTCAGTTTCTGTTAGCTAGTAGTTGATGATGGACCAAGCCCCCTGTTTTTCACTGTTTTGGGCAGGGGAGAATAAGAATTGTCTGTAAGGGCTGGTGGGGAACCAGAGCCGGCGGGAACTCAGGGTGGCCACTGGCCTGAGCACTGGCTGATCACTTCTCATTGTAGGCTATACATGTTCTGTAAAGTTGCTCTTGTTTTCTGAATTTAAACATTAATACATCTCACCCAAAACATTGTCCATAAAGTAAATAAAATTAGTATGTTGGAAGGCCATGTTAAAAGTAAGAGGAATTTAAATGTAGATATCAGGTAATGTTTTTTTAATGTGATGAGTTAGAAGACTTACGAGAGAGAAGATACATTTATTCCTTTGCTCACTGAGTTGCTGATACTCCTACTAGATATAGAGAGAAATCTTGAAAACTACTCATTTTATTTTGAGACTTTGTGTAAAGGAAGTATTTGAAGTTTTTTGATGCTTTTTTCCCCCCTGATATCCATGCAGACGTTTTTACTAAAAAAGCCTGAGCTGTTTCTGATAATCTTCCCTTTTATAGTATCTTACATTCTTAGTCATGTCATTGCCTTTCATTACATAAGAAAAATTTCAAATTTATAGTCCAAGTCTTTTTCAAAACTAAATTCTAATTATGCCACCAAGTATAGTTCTAAATTTTAACTTGTTCACAATTATCTAGTAAAGGACAAGGCTCATCAAGTGCTTTGGATTTCCAGGATATATTGCTCACTGTTAGCTTTGCAATATGTAATATGAACAGGTATGTGCCTTTAAGAGAAGTCTCAAATATTGATAATCTGCTTTTAGCATGTGTTGGCTTATCTAGCTAAAGCCTTTAGTACTATGTGTCTGGAATGATTGAAGTTTGTTAAGTAGTACTGCTAGTTTAGATGTTATGCTGTTCTTGGTGAGTGGTCTAAAAGTTTTTCTGTTCTTCATAGGCAATAGAAAGTTACAAGGATAATACTTAATCATAGAGTAGTTTGCCTGTGGATTAATGGAGGATATCAGCAAGCATTTTTATCATATAGTGCTGAAGTAATTTAATCTCTTTTATAGTAGGGTTTTTTTAATCCAGTAAATAAAACTTAAATGTCAGATTTGGTTGATAATTGATTTTATGTTAATTATTAAAACTTGAGTAGATTAAAAAAACATGAGAGTAAAAAAAGATAATTTTCTTTCCACAGACAAGCCTGTCAGGTTTTTGTGTTCTGACTTTCTTAGCTTCTGGCAAGGCCAGAATTGAGAATGTCTTGTAAAATAGTTCAAAAGCAGGAGCAACAATAAAAGAACCTCAGCAACTTTTAAAGCTTAAAGAACATGAAAGCTTTTTTTATTTCACCAGAGCCGACAGTTGTGCCAACCACATCAGCTCGAGTGGAGCCGCAGGTCGGGAGTTCTGCTTCCACTACCAGCTCCAGTACGTCTACCTCAGAGCAGGCCTCTGATGCAGCTCCCAATGTCTCCACCAGCCAGCCCTCTGCAGCACCAGAGACCACTCCCAGTCTCCCCAGTGGCAGCACTGCTGGCACTTCAACTGGAGGTACAGAATAAGCTTTGAGCTGTTGTGTTGCCTCTGAGTATCAAGGACGTAGAGGAAGTTAATCAGCATTCTCTAAATTAAATACCATATGAACTTCTAGTACTGAACCTAACAGTAGTAAACTGAGAGGACAGGAATCTGAAAAAGACCATTGATTTCTCCATAAAGATACAGGAAATTTGCTGGAGCCTTCTGCTTGGGCCTGTTGGAATGATTTGGTTATACAGAACAAACCACATCCTTGCTTTTTGAGGAGGTGGAATGTAGTTCACTGGGAATTAAGCCTCTCATTCCAGTGTGTTACAGAGGTGTTATTTAAATGTGTGTTGTAAGGAAGTGAAAGATGTATCTGGATTCCTTGAGTATATCTCCTGCTGTGGATAACCCCCCAGGGGCACATTTATACAGACCTGCATAGAGCTGTATATACAGAGAGCACTCATGACATCACTGAAAAAAAGCTGCCCTGTCTGCAAGTGTGGTGAGGGACAATTAACCTGAGTGGACCACAGTTGCACAGGAATTTGAGGTCTCTGCACACTGACCACAGGAACAATTTTTCTTCCTTTCCCTGCTGATGACGTGCCTTAAATTTGTAGAATAAGGCGTCAGTTCATGTCCTCCAGTGGCTGCCATGAGTACTTCCACCTGAACCATTCAGTTTAGGTTCATTGGGCAGATATAGCTAAATATTTCTTTTTGTATCTAGTTTGTTTTGTTATAGTCTAGCTCTGGTTTTCAATTGGTTAAATACTTAATTGTGAGGTACGGGGTGTTTTGTTTCTGTTTAAGACACTGCTTTACAGTGATCAGCTTTACTAATTTCTTTCACTTCAATATTAACTTTGTCTTCAAGATGAAATAAGAAGAGCTGCATCTAATTCGACACTGGAAACTGGCCCTCCAGCCATGCCAAGGCTACCATCATGCTGCCCCCAGCATTCTCCTTGTGGAGGACCTTCACAGACTCATCATGCATTGGGACACCCACATACAAGCTGCTTCCAGCAGCATGGCCACCACTTCCAGCATCACCACCATCACCACCACAACCCTCACCCAGCTGTCCCACTGTCTCCTTCGTTCAGTGACTCCAGCTGCCCTGTGGAAAGGCCTCCTCCTGTGCCCGCACCGTGTGGAGCAAGCAGCAGTTCTGGCACCAGTTACCACGAGCAGGCATGTTTAATCCTCGTGACTCACAATCACACCTTGTGACTTGGGATTTCAAGTTGTTCCAGATAGGAGAGAATAAGATAAGGATGCTGAATTATAAATTACTCTCTTGCTCTGCATCAGGCATTATAGAAGGGAACTAAAAGGAAAAATTGAGCTGTAATATATATGAACACAAAACCCTGAAATTTTATGGAAAGACATAACCCTTCAAGTAATCATTGACAGCTGACCTCTTCATGGCTGTAAGATGAATGACTGCATAACAAAACTAACATAATTACCTTGAAATATTCTGCCATCATAGCAGTTTTGCAATGCAAATCATTGAACTGCTTTGAGGGAAGAAAAATATCAAGTCTAATGTTCTGTATATAAAAAGTATAAAAGAGTTGCCCCTCTAAAAGCATTGTTTTTTAGTAATTAAATCACAGCTGTAAAACAGTACAGTCATAGAAAGAACAGTACTGTGCTAAGTTACAGTATGCAGAACTATCAGTCTTATTTATCTATTGTAGGGGTTTTTGTTGAGATTTTTAGTTTGATTTTGGTTGGGAGGTGGTGGGGGTTTTGGAGGGGGTTTGTTTGGTTGGTTTTTACAGAATCTAGTGTAAGGAAGTTAGTCTCTCAGCAGATTGATGAATTTAGGAATAAGAAAGAATAAAAAATGTTCCAGAGTCAAGACGTAAAACTTCAAAATTTGGATCCCAGTTGCTTGTGATAGTATTTATTTTTATTTTTTTAAAATCTGATGTTTGAATGTGACTTTGCTTTCAATGTCTCAAGAGTGGCTTGAAAAAAGCTTGTTTGTTTCTGCAGCAGGCATTGCCAGTGGACTTGAGCAGCAGTGGGATCAGAAACCACGGCAGCGGCGCTTTCCACGGAACGTCGGCTTTTGACCCGTGCTGTCCTGGCTCTTCATCGCGCACGGCGCTCTACGGGCACCAGGCGGGCGCTGGGCCCAGCCANCCCTGTGAGTACTGCTGCCCCACTGCATGCATTCTCCCTGTGAGTACTACTGATATGCTGCCCTGGCAGCAGGGGAACACTCCAGCCTGCTCGTGCTGGTCCTAGAGCTGGCCTAGCAAAACACAGATTGAGAAATAATTTAAACAGTTAGGGTCTTTGAACAGGACCAAGGTAAAGTTAAAATATTTTCTTATGAGTGACCATAATAACATTGAGACTTCAAAACTGGATTTACTAATGAAAATATTTTTCATCTCCTTTGTATTCTAGCACTGCCTTTTTATTTCATTTTCCTTGGTTGGTCCCTTGTCCCATCCCCCCAGTGAGATCTGCTTTAGCAGAATTAACGGAATCATTTGTTTGATTGTGATTTCTTTTTTTTTTTTTAATTTTATTGTCTCTATAGAATAGTGAACCCAGAAAGATGGGGATTAAACTTTTCAAAATTAGACAACAAATGTAAAGTAATACTGGGAGGGGATTCTGTCCTCATACTCCTCCCTCATGAGACCCCACCTGGAATAGTGTTTCAGGTTTGGGCTCCTCAGCAGAAGAAGGACAGGCCTGTTGGAGTGAGTCTGTGGAGGACCACAAAGGTGCTCAGAGAGCTGGAGCATCTCTGCTCCAAGGATAGGCCAAGAGAGTTAGAATTGTTCAATCTGGCAAAGAGAAGGCTCTGGGGAGACCTTACAGCACCTTCCAGTGCCTAAAGGGGCTCTAGGAAAGCTGAAGGGGGATCTTTGACAAGGGCATGTGGTGATAGGACCAGGGGAATGGCTTTAAACTGGAAGAGAGTAGATTTGGATCAGGTTTAAGGAAGAAATTCCTCCCTATGCAGGTGGTGAGGCTCTGGCACAACTTGCCCAGAGAAGCTGTGTTTGCCTCTTCCCTGGAAGTGTTCAGGGCCAGGCTGGACATGGCTTGGAACAGCCTTATCTAGTTGAAGGTGTCCCTGTCCATGGCAGGGGCTTGGAACAGGGTGATCTTTGAAGTGCCTTCCAACCCAGACCTTTCTATGTACCTTTTCCAGTTCACACAGATTTCTTTTTTTCTTCTTTTTGCCAGTATTGGAAAATAAGTATCTGCAGCTTTTGGCTGCAGAAAATGCAGATTTCTTGTAGGGTATATTTCTAGAATCACTTTATTTAAAAGTTGCATAAACACATATTCTCATGTTGCTGCTGTTTAAACTGATGTAATAATACTGAAACACCTTTGTGAAGATACTTCTTAAAATAAATTTAAGTCAGAACCTACAATTGACCAAATTAAAAGCACCTTATGTTTTCATTGCAGATGCTTCCTTGACCAGACCTCTTCACCATCAAGCTTCTGCATGTCCTCACTCTCATGGAAATCCTCCTCCACAGCCACAACCTCCACCTCAAGTAGATTATGTTATCCCTCATCCAGTGCATCCCTTTCATCCTTCAATCTCCTCTCATGCATCTTCTCATCCTGTTCCACCTCCACCACCAACTCATCCCTTAGCCAATGCAGCTGCTCCAATACCACAGCATCTCCCTGCAACACACCAGCCAATATCCCATCACATCCCTGCAACAGCACCTCCAGCACAGAGGCTACATCCTCATGAAGTGATCCAGAGGATGGAGGTCCAGAGAAGAAGAATGATGCAACACCCAACGTATGTCACAAATGTACTCAGAGCAATATCTAAACATATAATTCATTTCCCTCAGGTTTGTAAAATGTTGCATGTGAATCTCAAACTGTTAATTGCATGGTTAGGAACTGTTAGTGTTGAACCATGGTAAGAGGTGTCTTTACAAATCATCAGAGTCACGCGAGCGTTAGGACTGACCCTGCTCCGTTACATCTCTCAATGGTCTCTCCAGGTAAGGCACGAAGAGGGCATGGAAGATAAGGGGAGCTTGTTTCTCTTGCCCATTACTCTGGATAATAAGCAGGAATTCCTTTTCAAGGTCCACAGCCTGGAGAGTACATCATACAGCATGTTTTGCCTTGTGATGCAGTTAAGATTCTTTTTATATAACCAATACTTTAGAATAAAATGAAGAAATTATCATAAGGGACTATATACTGGGTTTAATTCAGATTAGATACTTAAATATCTTTATTATGCCTTTTGCTTTAGAAGAGAAGGAGACTGAGAATGTGATCAATGTTGCAATGTAGCCACTAAGACAAGCTACTATTCTTGCTTAACTAGATTGTTGATATCTAGTATCAATAGATAGCAGGTCAGTAGTAGCTTCATATTCACAGATTAGCTGAGCTTGTTTTAATTCTGCAGGTAATGTGTTTAAATATCTAAGAGAATTTAATGAATGAGCTCTCTAGGTGTTGCTCCCAACTTTGTTATACAAGTTGAAGGTGTCCCTACTTGAAACTTGTTTTTAATGCAACATTAACTTGTTGTTAATGCTTAAAGAGAATTCTGCTTTAACTGCAGCTTTTGAGGCAGTTTCCAGGTTAAGTATCTATAGGCAGTAACTGCCCACAAATGTCACGTGACAGAGAAGCCAGTGGCTGTGAGACAGCAAGATAGCATTTTAGGAAAAAATAATTGTGCTAGCTATCTTATCAGATCTGGACATTTTCCAGTAATTTGGGGATTAGAGTTTTGAATATTGGCAATTCTGCAGCTTAGTGAATTTGTATAGAAATATGAACATGTATAGGAAATCGTAGGCAAATGCTGATAGTAGGTTCTTCCTTGACATTCTCTCTGAAGTCACCGGTCTTGGATCAGACAGTGCTGGTTTGCTCAGTGATATTTCTCTTCTTATAGTTTGGTTTGTAACCATATGGAGCTGTTCTGCCCTTGTTTTTTTTTTACCCCACTAATTCTCATTCAAATTATGTGCAAAAGCAATCTTATAGGTGTCTTGGCCCAGCCTCCTAGAAATCAGATTGTACTCTGACAACCAGAAACTGGTGTATATTGCTCTGTTACTGAGTATAGACTTGACGCTGCCAGCCGGCTTGCAGTTCCTTCAGTTCTGTGCCCTGAAATCTTGAAGTGTTCTTAATGTTGTTTCATCCCTCATTTCTACAAATAACCTAAGAAATAATAGCCTAGTTTGTATCCTTCCTGTCCAACAGTATAGTACCTTTTCAGGATTGGGAGTAGAAAATGGTTAGAGTCCTCTTCTCACTGTCATGTATCAAGGTACTGTGCATCTGTATAACATATGGGCTTTCTGTTTACTTTTTGTCTAATTACCCACCCATAAAGATTGTGGGATGGACAGCCTAGGAGTTTTGCATTTATACATTATTTCTATAATTTGAAGATGTTTCTTTTAGATTAAGACTTGGTTTAGGGAAAATGAGTCTACATGATGAGGTTTCATGAAACTATGGAAGTTGTTTTGATATGGTTTTTTGTTTTTTTTTTTTTTTAATTGAATTGTGTTCTTCCAGTTTTTTTCCCCATAGTTACTTGATAAACTGAAAGAAGGTGAGACTACAAATATGTTCTGCTGATAGGTCTGTTCCCATGTTAGTCTGTACCACTGCAAAAAATGAACAGTTCTCACATAATTTATGCAAGCTTGACAGCTTTCTCTGGAGAGGTGTCACTTTACAGTGATTAGAATAGTTTGCTGTTAAGTACATTTTTGCCTCTTTAGACATGTAAATTTACAAAACGTCTGGTCTACTTTGTTCAGGTAGTTTAAGGTGGTACTGTACCTGGAGAACGTATACTGCATTTGGTAAAGTCCAAGTTTTTAGGTTGAATAAAAAACCATCCTTTCTGCATTGAAAGCCATGGAAAAAAAATCCTAATCCATTTCTTTCTGTGGTAAAGGAGGTAAAGTGAGAAGTGGGAAAGTAACAGAAGTCAATCAGCAGGAGTTATGTGGTTTTTTCAAATCCACAGTTGTTCTGTACTAGCTGGCATGGATAAAAACTGTGTGCCCTGTTTACCTGAGCTATGATGCAAACATGTTTCAAGGATAATGTCCTCTGATTAGTGTATTAAGTTTCCCTTAATTACTTTTGCTGGTGTAGTTTTATTAGAAGTAATCTGCAGCAGAGCTGTGAATGACACTGAATCTGAGCATGACTGTCATGTGGCCCTCCCTTTCCTACCTGCCCTTTGAGGTTAGGATTAAACACTTTCTCAGTCTCTTTAGTCATGACTGCCAAGTGAAGGGCAGGTCACTGTAGCTGAAGCTGGTTTGGTTTTGAATATGAAATCTGTGTTTAAATCAATTGCTAACTTATATCTAAAGTAGAAATTAAAATACTGCATGGTGAGTTTCTTATTTTAAAGGCCCTGTAGTAGCTTGGTCTGTAACATTTTGGTTATGGGTGTTGGTTTCTTCATACTAAAAAGTATGTGAAAATTAATTGTGGCTGTTCTTTGTTTTAGACGTGCTCATGAGCGGCCTCCTCCACATCCTCACAGAATGCATCCTAATTATGGTCATGGGCATCACATCCATGTGCCTCAGACTATGTCTTCCCATCCTCGACAAGCTCCAGAAAGATCTGCCTGGTGAGCAATCAGACACTATTTGAGCCCTTGGGACTCTGGACAGGAGAGCATAATGTGCTGATCACAGTGCTGATACTGCTGGCTGTGGTTTTAAAAGCTGCTGCATGCGCCTGTAGTTTAAAGTTTGTAGATGTTGATATGGCTTTGAGATATTACTTGGAGTACTCAATATCTTAAATATATTTCTAGTGGTTTTTAAGGTTTTATAGTACAGACTAGTATATTCTCTCCCCTCTTTGTTTGAACTTATTTACAATTGCATCAGGCCCACTTATGAAGCATGCACTTATGTTCCACAATATATTAATTATTTTAAAAAATACTTTTGGCCATTAGTGAAGAGGTGCTTGCATGACAACTGCTGTTCCCACAGCATGTGCTGCTGGGAAGACTCCACATGGATAATATTACTGGGCTCAGTAAATGTGGAGTTGTCTAGATTTTTTTTCATACTAAATCTTCGCAGCTGTTTTAAAAATAACTTTTAGTTATGATAGGAAGATGCTTCAGCAAGTTTAAATATGGCTAAAAAAAACTTTTTGTGAAACCGTTGTTGTAGCTGTACTATGTTATAGGCTCTCCAAAGCAGTGGGGATTGTACCTAGGAGGCAAGCTGTTCCTTTACTGTAATGCCACTTTCATTCGTGTGACAGGGAACTAGGAATTGAAGCTGGTGTGACTGCAGCTACTTACCCTCCAGGGCCCTTGCATCCTCACTTGGCCCACTACCATGCACCTCCTCGACTGCATCACTTGCAAATAGGGGCTCTTCCTCTAATGGTAAGGAGATAGCTTATGGAAAATTATCATCGTTGGTCATTTTGATTTTGTTTGTAAGGAAAATGGATGTGTGTACATTGCTGCAAAGTGCTTAACTGAAAATATTTCACTGTCTGTCCATGTGTTACTCCCAGCAAGGGAGCCTGAACAGGCCCATTGTGTAGTAAGAGGAGACAGTATAGGGACATCTACATTTCTAACTTCAGCTCTTGTAAAATGAAATACACTTGAATTAAATTGTCACTTGCGTTGCAATGCATTGACCCTCTGCATCTGATTTTTAAAGTTTAGATTATTGAGTTTTGAATTGTTAAAAGTACCAACTTTCCACCCAATGCATGAGAATTAGCACTGATTCTTTCTTTTTAAGATGTGTATACACACAACTAGAATTCCGTCTAGAGATTTGATTGTTTTCAAATAATATTTATTATTCATCAACCTAATTCTGTGTGATCAAGTATATAATTTTGTAGCATGAAGTGTTATAATCTGCAGGAAGTGTGGCAGTAAGGTCGCACACCCTGTTACACATAATTTTTTTGAATCTGAAGTAGAAAACCAAAACAAACCAGCATGTTTTTACTCTTGTTACAGAATATTATTTTTGAAAGAATGCTTGTAGGTTTACTTAAAAATTTACTTGATTTTGTTTAATGAAAATTCACAGAGAAACAAATTTAGTTTGAGCATATTTAGTGTTTCTGTGTGGTCAAGCAAGAATGTTTAATCCTCTTAAAGCTAGTTAATCATATCAAAATTGTGAGTTTATCTGTAAATGAATGCTAAAATTATAATGCAAGTTTCATCCTTTAAAAATTCCTCAGTTAGTAGCCTGAATTGACATTTGGGGCTTGAACTGTAGGTTTACAACCAAACTAGTAACTGTGTCCAGTCTGCATTGCTTGTTCCTCACTCTTTAACTACCAGATATGATGATCCTTAAGTACCTCCCTGATAAATAAGGGTTGGTCATTCGTGGATGCTGCTGACATACTCAGGACAGACTTTCTAAAGCAGTCTGTAGAATTTGGTATTTTAGTGTAGCCAGTGAGATTTTTAATGCATAACCTTCTCCTTTGCATCATCTCTTCAAATTAAGTTTTTCTGCATTCTTCAGTTAGGTGTCTGCTTTTTCAAGTGGATGAAAGATGGCTTTACACTCTCATATTTATTTAATGTGTTGTACTGTAACAGATAACATCAACTGCTTTAGATTCCCTCCTAATAGTTCAGGGAACTGTAATTGTGTTAGGAGGCAACAAGTTAAATCTGTGCCTGTTTTAGCTCATTTTTATCAGGGCTAATAAGTAATCTGTGGGATTTACTTCAATTATCACTGTGAAGTTTCTAGAAATTTAGGAGTTCAGATGATCCTTATATTATGTTGTGATGAGAAACTTTTAATTGTATTTTAATTTTACTTGGGGTATTCCTACAGCTAAAAGGTTACATGAGCAAATAGTTGGGACCCCACGCTTCTTCATCTTTTTAGCTGTAGAGGAGAAGAAAGCTATGATAGAGAATGTTCAGAAGTATTTCCTGAGTGTATGATAAAATATTTTAGAGATTTATGCCCGTCTGCTTGTCACCTGCAGTTTCTAATTGGTAAAAGTGGCAGATGAAATAAGGGTCTTTAAGTCTACAGAAATTTGTGCAAGTGTTTGTGTAGGGATATTTGATCCTTAAAACAGTAATTAATGAGGGGCTGAGTGAAAGTGAAATTTGTTTTGGGGCCTTGTACACAGTGCACTGACAGCATGTTTGATCACGAGCAGACTGCTCTAAGCAGCACTTGCTGGAGTGTTTGGGATCTGGTTTGAACCTTGCTGTGATCAGATCGAGCGCTGTGGCTTTGAAGTTGTGTGGAGTCTTTGACTAATTTAAAGTGTGTTCACACTCTAGAAGAACATAAAGGCAGCTTAGAGCTCTGCTAGACATTATATATACAATGAGTTCAAAGCATTACAAATGCCTTTTGATGACTTTACCCCTTCTATAGCAGTAAAGAAAGTCACAGGTTTTGTTTGCATGTGTGTGAGGGTACAGCAGATCTGTCAGCAAAACTTATTTTGAATAGAGAGCAAGTAGTCAGTGAAGTTTTTCATCAACAAACTTGACTGGATTTTAAACAAAAGTGCTGTTTTAGGCAATAGATTATTTGCACCTGCCACCTGTTTTTTTCTTTGTAACTTTAGGAATGGGGTGGAGGAGGAGAGGCTGAACTGTGATTAAAGTCCCTCTGCAAAGTTGTTGATGTTCTAAGGAGTGCTTTCTTCTTCAAGTACAGAGGGTGCTGAATAGAGATTTCATGAGTCACATTTTTTGATGCAGATATCATAAACTATTCTTTTTTTGAGAGAGAATTGTCTTTTAAAGTAACTGATCCAGTCACTCAACTAAGAATTTCATTAGTATTGAATCCACTTTGTGAAATGGCTTGCCGCACAATTGGCAGTGTGCCTTTTATTATGTGGAGTACTGAAACCCCCTCCAGACTGTAAAGGACATAATGGGTTATTTGGGCTTTAATGACATTAGTACTCTGTATCAGTTTCTGACTTTAATTAGATGCAGATAACCAAATCTTCATCTACTCAGTGCTGGAATGCAGACTGCAGTTTTAATCCTCAGGGAGACAAAATGATAAAGATATGTGGGGGAAGATAATCAGTGTTCAGCAGCTTTGACAGTCCAAATAGAGGGTTGGGGAAACAAAATCTCCTTTTCTACTGGTTTGGTTGAAGAGACTTCTGCCTGTTTAAGTGTTGTTTCAGGAGGAGTCCTAGATTAAGAGCAGTTAGGAAAGAGCTTTCTTCATGTGTATGTATCCAAAGGTCAGACTGCTTCCCCTTGATTTAATGTTGTTACTTTGTGACCATGGCTTAGACTTTGTGTTTGTTACTGTTTTAAGTCCATGTATGTGCTGAGGAAAGAGCTGTTGAGTGAAATCCATTTTAGACAAATACCCGTTCTGCTAACTGATTGCTTTTAGGGAGACTCAAGATCAGTGCATGGCATAACTAAGGGAACATTAGAAGAGATGGATGCAGGACACAAAGTTTTTTTATTTGTTCCTCTGTTCTTCTCTGATACCAGTGTTTGTTGTTAGATGCCACTTCTATTTCTATTTACTCTGGGATCCTTTGGCTGCTCCTTTGGCACTGTTAATGAAAAGCTTTTTGACTTGGGGTTATAGCGCTGTTTGCCACATCGGAGTGGGCAGGATGGCAATTCCTGTAATTTATTATAGGGTATGGTGTCCCAGACTCTTGACTCCAGCTTCTTCTGCCCTTTTGAATTATGTCCTGTTGAATGTGAATTTCAGGAGTGAGGAGTGGTGTAGTTTGCTAGATATGGTGTAGTAATTATCTCTGGAGTGGATGCAAGCCTTGAGAAGACTCCTTAATTTGTCTGGGAACATGCAGCTTCTCGGTCTGAGGGAGATCTTTGGATCATATTTTAAGAAAAGATAAAACTGCAAGCAAACAATAAAACCACCCCAAAACAACAACAAAAACCCCAAACAAACCCCAAGCAAACCTAAAATTTCTTATGGTACCTTAATCTCTCTCAGGTGTTTCACATCTAGCTTTCAATATGCTGTGCCCCCTTTTTCTTCTATTGGAGAGCCTTACTGTTTTATTCCTTTACCTGTGGGTTGATTCAGAGTGTTTGAGACTGTCTTCACACTTAGTTGTGAAAATCCTTGGGGATTTGGAGGTGTAAGCCAGTAGGTCCCAGCACATCATGGTAGTTGTATGCTGGTCAGATAATATTGCTCGGAGTGTAGGCATACAGGTGTTGTAGCTCTAAGCTCTTTTATTCTGTACCCCAAAAGCCAACAAGTTTCTGTATAATACCTGAACACTTAAGGCTGTAACTTGATGTAGTAAGGGTAGTTCAAGATGAACTTCAGGTTTGAAATAGCCTTGATTAACTGCATCAAATAGAATTGCAATTTTAAGAAAAAGCTTCTAGGTTTTTTCTTAATACAAACATGAATTACTGTTCTTGGTTTTTTTGTAGAATAAAAGCTATTGAAGAACACTCATTTTATGTTCCCCTAAGACACAGGTACCACTGGGTTTTATCTATGCAGCAGATGGTACTTCATTGGGTTCCTTCACCCAATGATTTTCTATGAAAATTGCAGCTTTTCCCTGTTTGTATTTGACTTAAGACATTAAATGATGAGCTTTACTTCTTTCTGTGTATTGACAGTAGCTGAGCAGTTAGTTAACTGAAAAGGCTCACACTGGGGATTGTTCTAATACATATGGAATCATACTTCATGGAACCATGGAGGCTGGGGTGGACAGGATTAGTAGTACCATACAGGGCAGGAATCTCTCCACTGACTGGCAACTGAAAAGCAGAAAGCTCCTGCAAAGATAGAGGGTATTTAAAGGAGAGAGTAGCAAGAAAGCAAGTCTTCCCTGCAGGTCAGATGTTTCAAACTGTTGAGAATGTTTGTGTTGTAAATGGTTCAGACTTAGCCTTGAATTACTGTAGTTGCTGCAGATTTTTGTGGTCATGGAAAGTATCAATAGAAAGTGCAAAACAAGAAACAAATGATACTTCTACAGTTCCTGGCAGACTTGTGCTGGAATTTTCAGGTCCAGAATATATTGCTTTAAAGTATATATTTTAATTTGACTGTATCCAAAAGAATATATACAAACATTTAGTGCAGACTGGCATTGCCTTTAACTGCTTACATTCTTCATTAGCTTTAACATTTTCCTTTTTTCTTATGTTCTTTATGAAAGCTTAGTGAAAGCTCACTTCTGCTTGTGTGTGAAGCTCTCCAAGAGAGCTGAAATCTTTTTGCATTTGAAGCTTGGTAGTAACTGTCAAAGGGATTTTAGTAAGACTGTTCTTAGTTAGGTATTATTGATAGTTCTCTCTTGCAAATCTTTTCTCCATCTTGTAGTCACAAATGTACTTAGTTAAAATCTTGCTGTGTTAGCAGACTGCTTATTCTGCAGGTGTAAAAGAGCNTTTTTTTTTTTTTTTTTGTTCTTAGAGGTGTTTTTTCAGAGTAGCATTTTACCTGACCAGAAGTGTGAGCTGTGCTCTCAGGGTATTTTATAAAAGAGCCTGTATATAATGTATGTTCAGGTAGTTTTGCAGAGGTGTTATGCCATCCCCATCAGGATAATATGAAGGCCCATTTATTAGCATGAAAATATATTGTCCCACACAACATTTCTGTTGTCTTGAGTTCAGTAGTTTGTTGTGGTAGGTGCTCTGAACAATTTTTGGTTTTGTACTGTTAAAATAAATTTTAATAGGTTTCTTAGTCTCTAGTAGCAGAATTTGTTCCATACAGAAGACCTATCCAGGTGCATGTCACTGCAGTTGGTAAACTGACTGCTGAGGCAATTGGAACTGTAATTATGGAATTACAGCAATACATCTGTGACTTTGCACCTCTTGTAATGATCTGCACTATCAGATGCATTGTTTTCCAAACCACTGATTTCAAATCCTGATCAATAAAAAACTAAGCATTGAATATCACTTCTGAGGCTTAGATTAGTTTTTGTCAGGAGTTCCCTTCCTCTGAGTGGTGGCCATTGATTGCCAATGTTATAGTAGGCAATAAAATTTCCCAAATGATGCCAGACAGGTCTATGCCTAGTGAAAATCTGGCACAATAAGTATGTTCATAGTGTGAGTGAATGACCTAGTTCTTTAAATGCATTTTCTGTAATTGGAAGCTGAAGTAGAATTACACACTTAAATGCAGAATGAATCATAAATCAGTGATTATCTGAGACAGATTTCTTACAAATCAGCATATTTTTAATCTGCTACCCCAAAATTCCTTAGTTACAGCCACAGTTTATATTGTCAAACAGTAAGACGTATGATACCAACAGATACTACTTCCATGGAAGTGTTTTGATATGCACATGAATATGCATCTTCAGTTTCTATTACTCTGGTTTGTTAAAATTTAAGGCCAGTATGGTGACTGTGGCAGATGTTGGCACTACACTGTCATTTAACAAGCACCATGTAAACTGCTTTAAAGTAATCAGATTCTGCCTTTCTTTTCTGGAAAAAAATTATTTAGGGCAGAGGAATCTTGCCTGTCCCTGTCAGCTTTTAGTTACAAGACTGGATTTGAAAACTGTAGAAAGGCAGCTTATTGGGCTCTTGTTTGATGTGGGTAGCTTTGTCTAGGTCTGTGCTTTTCCACAATGCATTCATTGAGTTTTATACCTTTATATATGTTAAACTTGAAAGTGTCTGATGGAAGAAGCAACATGTGATTATGTGACTTCATGAATAGTATCTGGGATGTCTGTTTTGTGGGCAGCCTCATGAGGTGAATGTTGAGCTGTCATATACAGCAGCAGAGACATTATCAGCTGATAGCACAGAAAGGAAGATGCTACTCAAGTATTACCAAGTGAATTGCTGCTTACAGTCTTCCTGCCGGTGCGCTGTGGGATTAAGTAAACCAAATCTGCTGATCATTTTGGGGTTTTTTCACCTGTTCATTAAAGATTGCTATTGGAATGTTCCTGACAAAAAGTCAATACCATTATTCACTCATCTTGCTGGGGTAAAAAAGGAATGCAGCAGCCCTGCAGTGGAGGTGGTCCCTGCTATATTAACTGTCCTTCAGCTTTGCTCTATGAAAAGTGCGGTGCTTGAAGGGCCGGTGGGTTGTAGCACTGGACACTGGTCTTTTGTTCACTGCTTGTATCTCTTACTGTGCAAGGAGGTTTAGTGGATGCTTGAATGTAGAGTGTATGTAGAGTTAACTGTGACTTCAGATGCGAGTTTTGAGTGTTAGTTTTTATAGGCCTCTAAATTTCAAGTGTGTTTGAAGGTGTTCAGTTCTTTTGAGTCAGATAAGAGTATCTGCTGCTTTTTTCCAGACTGGAAAGCGTTGTTTCTTCTGTGGTACCAAAAGCTTATATTTGAGAATCTGTAGCAAGTCCTTTTCATAACTTCGTGTGTAGCTGTTAGGTGTTCTGTTTACAAAAATAGGTAGATATTTATGGTGGTTAATATAAAATAGGTTGAGATTTTGAGACTTGGGAATTGTAATGCGGATGTGGAGAGATTACAGGAGAGGATCTGGTCTCACTTCTGTTTTGCTTCTGGTTATGTTTAGATGTGTCAGAGTGGTGTTTGTGTTGTGCTGTCAGTTGGAATTGTATGCTCAGGCTGAGGAGTGTAAAAAGTGATTCAATAAAAGCAAAAGGAACTTAAATTTTTCAAAGTGAACAGTAAAATACTGAAACTGTTCTGAATAGGTTTAACTTAACGTCTGCTGTTTGAATAGGTACCAGACATGGCGGGCTACCCTCACATCCGTTACATTTCATCGGGATTGGATGGAACATCATTCAGAGGCCCTTTCAGGGGCAATTTTGAGGTTTGTAATAGAATGAAACTAGATATATGTCAAAATGTGTCATGAGGGAATATGGGGAGGGTGTATGATAGAGCTATTTCTATATATAGATAGAAAAGAATCATAAAGAAAATACAGAATGCCCTTACCATTGTGGAGTGGGACAAAAGGATATTGACAAGTTGGTCAGGAAAAGGTGCCCTGGGCAATGCAGGTTAGGTGGCAATGACCTGACAGTATATCCTGCTCTGCCCACCAGCCATCAGTAGGACTGAGTAGTCCCAGGACATTATGGGAGAAGGCAGGGCTGTCTCTGAGTAACTCTGCCAGGATCCTCCAAGTGAGGCTGAAACTTGGCCATGCTAACAGTGCTGTCCTGTTGTATAGTGCAGGAATTGAAATGGAATGAAGGAAAAAAACCAGGAGAACATAACAGGTATCAGATGCAGAGAGTTAATGACCTAGTCCACTGAAAACCTCTACAGTGACATCTCATGGTTCTAATAAACTCATTGCTGGAGAAAAATAAATCAGTCATTGTATTTCAACTTAAGCAACTTTTTTTTTCTCTTCAAAGCCTTAATGACTGTTAGAAAGCAAATATTTACATAGCATGTTTTAATTGCTTTTTCCTCATTAGATACAGAAGTATGTGTGAACATACTGATAGCCATTCCTAGCTGACAAACACTCTCATTTTTTGGTAGTAAAATAGTATTTCCCTAGAACTTAAAATACCAGACCGTGTTGTGTGGGTTTTTCTACTGGAGCCCATCACTTTTCCCACACAACATACTCTTTTTGGCTTTGCCTATATTTAATTAAGTCGGGAAATAAGAGTTTGTCATTCTAAGAATGAAAATGGGTTGGAATAAAATTAATACTTCCTCAATATAGTTGAAATAATAGTTTTTAAACTGTTTATTCCTTCATGATTTTTAGGAGCTGATTCACTTGGAGGAACGACTAGGCAATGTTAATCGTGGAGCAACACAGGGAACTATAGAAAGATGCACATATCCACATAAATACAAAAAGGTGAGGATTTCTCAAATTGTGGCCTGTCTGTAATATTTCTTTGAACTTGTAATAATGTTAACGGTTAGTTTAAGTCTGCAGAAATGTCAGCTTCAAAGAGGGCATGTTTTCTGTATCTTGAAATTTCAAGGATGGTAAACAAAGCTTACAGTGCCACTTGTTTCACAAAGAAAGTTAAAATTAGTTCCTTAGATAACGAGCTACTGGGATGTGATCAACAGAAGTGGTTTGATATGATTAACTTGTCCAGTAGTCATGAGTAGCCTTGTGAGTAGTAAAATGACTGCTGGTAATAGCAAATAACAGACTTCAGTGATACCTCACAAGCTGAAGCTTTATGCTTGCAGTAAACAGTTCACAGTGCTTACCTGCTTGGTATAGATCAATTTAACCTTTACTTTGAACACATGGGGAAGACTGGAACACCACAAGGTTTTGAACTGGGGTACAGAGTTTTGATAAATGAGGGTGTCTCTCAGTTGGAGGTTAGCCTATGATAAGATACAATCCCATCCACATGACACTATTCTTTCATACTTGATAAATAGTGACAAGACATTAGATTGAAAGGTTTTTTGTTTGCCTCTACATTAATGAAATTAAGATGTTTAAACATAAACAATGCGTAAAAAGACTGGTTTCAGCACTATGAAATTAATATTCCAGTAGACTTTTGTAATCAACAATAGTTAAATCTGAAATGTCCTGGGTTTTGCTCCAAGTGCTGGTTTTTGATTAATTTTGGTTCAAATACATTTTAATAAATATTGAATTGTTTTCAAAGAAATATGTGTTGAATATGTATCAAAAACAGATTTTACTCAGTTTGTCAATAATGTCATCTCTACTAACAAGGTAACAACTGATTGGTTCTCACAGAGGAAACTGCACTGCAAACAAGATGGGGAGGAAGGAACAGAAGAAGACACAGAGGAAAAGTGCACCATCTGTTTGTCTATATTGGAGGAAGGTGAAGATGTGAGGTAAATAACACTGAATATCAGAATATAATGTTGATGTTCTCACTTTGGCACCATACTTGAATCTGGTGCACTGCTTTGCAGTACTGCTTAGGTTAACAGTTACAGTTAAATATTGTCACTGAACTAATACAATCAAACAAGTTGCAGTTGAAAATACACATTTTTCAGTCTGTATTGTCATTAGGTAGAGTGTGGGTTATTCTATCACAGTTCTCCATAGTTTGACTGCCTGTTATAACATGAGCCCAAGCTGATGTCCTGAATTAGTCAAGACCGTCAGTGTTACTGGAGTAATGCTACTTAAACTCCAACAGGTTTAAATCAGTCTAAATACAGCAGAAGCCGGTTGATGCTTGACTTCATTGCCCATATCCATTTCTTTTTGGAACTAGACAGAATGCATGTGCAACTGAAAGGCTATGAAACCTGTGGGAAAACAGAAAGAACAGACCTCAGTAGCAAAGCCCACGTTGTGTTTTTTCCAATGGGTTTGTTGATATGGAAATGCTTTATTAACACTAATGTTTTTGTGTTCTGATGACAGGCGCCTTCCATGTATGCACCTTTTCCACCAAGTATGTGTAGATCAGTGGTTGATTACTAACAAGAAGTGCCCCATTTGCAGAGTGGACATTGAGGCTCAGCTGCCTAGTGAAAGTTGACACTGCTTTCCAGAACTCTTGTCCTCCCTCTCACTCCCTCTCATCCTTCCTGGTACTGCAGTCAACCAAAGATGGCATGACTTACCTGCGCAGATTTGGAAGCATTGAACCCAGAGTGCTGGCTCTGCTATATGGTACAACTAATGCTAGACCTACAGTTTATGTAGAAGACAGTTGAGTTTCAGTGTATTTATAAACTTGTTTTGTTTTTACATTTTTTTCTTTAAACTCATTACTGTATTTTTGCATGGTTCCTTGTATTGCATTTGTTTGCACATATTATGGGCTTTGTGACCCCAAACTTGCAGGCGAGATTAGCTGCTTTAGTAAGTAGAATTGTGTGGTCTCTTTTTTGGTTTGTTTTATGTAGTATCAAGCTTTGAAAGTATGATTTCACTCATTACTAACCTTGAATTCCTTAATTTAATCGATCATATATATTTTAGTTTAAATGTATAAAGATCATCTAGAAAAGGATAATATTATGTATTGAGACATTCCTTAATTAGGAAAAAATGGCTGCTGTATATTTACAAGATCAGTTATGAGTCAAATAACATCCTTAATACTGGGAACAGAATATGAATTATATTCAGTTTGACTGATACATATAGCATACTCACCACCAGAGTTTTTGTCTGATCAGATTTTTGTGTTTGTTTTAAAAATTTCAGCACAATGCAGATATATTTGAATGTCAATATTAAACATTTAGACTGCTGTTCAGATTGTATTTATCATTTTCTTCTATGTCTAGAAATTTGAATCCCTAACTTAAATATATGCTGCTGTGAAACAGCTCTTAGTGAACACTAAATGTTGATTTCAGTTAGCTGGATTGTAGATACTTGCAGACTGAAAGAATTATTAGGGACGTGGAAAAAGAGCTTAGAATCTGTTTGGTCTTCTGCTAACTTAAGTTGAAGTATCTGCGCACATTGAGGGTGAGACTTGGGAATTGTAATGCGGATGTGGATTTTTTGTTTATTTGTTTGGATTTTGTTGGTTTGTGGTTTTGGTTTTTTTTTTTTTAATATAAAACCATTCAATAAGGACTTAAAGCTGCAGGGTTTTTGTTTGGGTTTATATACGTGAATTCATAGAATTTCTAAGGATTCCAGGCTTGTCTTGGGATTTTTATTAGATTTAAAGTTAATAAAGTTAGCTAAATCCACTTGTCTCTTGTTTTTATTTTTCATTAGTAAATTGAAAGCCTGTAAATTCCTGTAGAAACTGAGACACAAATCATGTGGTTCCCTAGTTTTTGCCTTGATCATAGATTCCCTCTTTATAAATTACCAACAGTCCATCACTGATTGAAATATTTTCTATAGTTAAGATTTGCTGCATAATATAGTATATAGAATTAAGTTATAATGTACTAACATTTTGCCTTTGAAGGAAGTTTTAATCCATATCAGGATTCAAGTGGCTCATCAACATTCTTTCACGTCTAATAGATTATAGTTTATTTAAATGTGCTCAACATTGCAAAACGCAAATGTGCAAAAACATTGAGACAGTATTACTGTCACTTGGGAAAAGATGTTCCTTGGGGATCATATATGAACATGTCAATTAGCTTGCATTAAGCCACCTGCTTTGTAAGTGGATTGAATAATAAATACCTTCAGTTTCTCGTCTTTGTCTTTCATGATCAGATTACGTGTAAAATGGTTTACAGTAAACCTAGAAGATAAACTCTTATGTTTACACTAAAAAATCCATTTATGAATATTACCTTATTGAATTCGATGCCTGTTTCTGTATGGTTAAAGCTGCTTCCCTTTTTTTTTTTTTTTTTTTTACCTGTTAGTAGTAGCATTTGCGAGTACAGTGTCTATTGCTGGCAACAAACTTCACACCTCTGGCACTGAGGCTTTAAACAGAGAGAAATTTTATTCCAGCATGTGTGATAAATGGACCTTTTCAAGCTTAATTGCATTGCTGAAACTGAACTTAAAACCACTTTGCGCCTGTATGATGGGGGATATGGGAGAGAGGCAACTGCTATGGACTGCTTCAAAACCTGACTTGGGTTTATGCTAAAGCTTCTTGAACATTCTGGCTGTGGGAAACTGAAAGTGACTGCAAAGTTGAAGCTGCATTAATCTGTTCATTGCTAAGAATGAATAAAAGTAACTGGAAGGACTGAACAGACACTTTGTGTTTTCCAGTGACTGTTGGAAAGAAGTTAATTGACCACTAATGCTTGAAGACTGATGATACTCATTTGTAAAAGTTTCCAAGAAGGTACTTGAGAGATATGGGAAAAAAAAACCCCAGGGCCTCTGAAGTAACTGAGACTCTGGGGATGTGATAGAATCTATTTTGGCTTCCTTACAGGACAGAGAAGCACAGGTTTGGGGGGGATTTTTTTTTCTTTTTAAGGAAATATTTTATGGGTCTAATTTGAGTGCCTGGTACTAGAGGTATTTTAGTGATCCATGAATTGATTTGTTATATAATAGCTACTGATACTGTCTTGCTTTTAAATGTATGCATAACATTGTAATGTGATGCTGAACACTTAGGTATTTGTCAGGAATCACAGTGTTCTGATCTTAATGCTATTGCAGGGGCTAAAAAGCTGCAGCTTACTTCTGTTCCAGAAGGTTGTGACTTAACCATAATTTAAGGGAAGGAAAAGGAATAGGCTTTTCATTTTGAAAATTTCCACCACTTACTGTGCTTTATATGCTTAGATGCATTGCCTTAAGTTTTCTGCAGCATCTTTAAAGGGTAAGATTCTCAACAGTATGCATCAAATTACTTTTCATATAAAATTCCATTGTCAAAAGAAATCCTTTTGTATGCAATAAATAAAATGTTAGACTGGTATCATTCAAAATCTGTTTCTTTTGCAATTTTTTTCCCCTTCCCTTGTCTTGCTCTTGAAGTCTTGATCCATAAACATTTTCATTTACACATGTTACTGCAGGTACTGCCTAAGAAACAACTCTTAGTGAAGGATCATTTAGCTGAAGTTAATTATCCTGCTAAATGGAATTATCTGGAACCTTGGCATTCAGTGCTAATTGTAAGAGACTGGAAAAGAATTGTGAGTCAACTTTTCTGTCGGTTTAGACAACTACGGTAGCGTTGAAGTTCGTGAATCTCGGGACTCGTTATTAAACCCCCTTGCTGCCTCTTGGGCTGCCTCCCCCCAGCTGGCAGCGCCCGAGGCGGGAGGCGTTTCCCGGGCAGCGGGCGCGGTGCCGGCGGCTGCCGGGGTTAAACTCCCGGCCCGTGCGCTCGGGCTCGGCCCCGCCCTGAGGGAGCCGCTGCGCCCCCCGCCCCACCGGAAGCGGCTACAGCCGTTTCCTGCTGGGGCGGGGCCTGTGCAGACGGACCAATCGAACGCGTGCATCGTACGAAGTTGTCCAATAGTAGAGCAGGACAGGGTTTAAAGGGAGCCGCGGCAACGTGAGGCAGCGGACGCCGGTTTGGCTGGAGAGCGGAGCGGTTCTGTGCAGAGCGGCGGCAGCGGCCCCCCTCGTGTCCGTGCCCAGGGCGCNGGCCCAGCGGTGGGAGGGGGCCCCGTTCTGTGCAGCGCGGGCGCTGCTCCCTACTCGGCTTGGCCTTGGCCGCCCGCGCCTCCCCCGCGGAACAGGGGGGGATGTGGGAGTGGGAAAACTAAAACTGCCTTAGGGGGAGGTGAAGGCAGGGACTACAGGAGCCTCTCTTCTCTGGTGATTATCTAATGGTTCAAACTGAGCTCCCGAAGAAACTGAAGCCTGGTGGTTTAATGCTGGCTGTGCATAACAAAGAATATTAGTATTTGCGTGTGTAGCACAGCTTTTGAGTTCACATGGCATATATGTAACAAGGAATTTGCTTTATGCATCCTCTGGAGGGCGCTGCTAGAGTTACAAAGTGTACGTATGATAAACAGCAGGTGAGTACTCTGACCTTAAAAAGTTAAAAAGGATGAGATAAGGTGCTTTGCCTACTTTTACAACACCGTTGGGAAGTACAGTGCTCTGAACCTGGAGAGGAGACTTCTTCCTCTGCATATACGTGACTGGCTAGGAAGTAAAAGCTAGTTGAGTAATGCATAGTAGGTTCAGTGGTGGTAAGTCTGTGGAGTCAGGCATTGGAAAGTTGTTGGTCTTTGACTCTTAAACTCTTGCAATTTTATCATTTTAGATCACTAGAGGGATGGAGAATGCTGTGTCTGACCTTAGAAGTAAAGCGAAAACTCATGTGACTGGCAAAAGGGCTGCTTTAGAAGAAATAGGAAATAAAGTTGCAACAAGAGGAACACACATATCTAAGGTAAAGGAACATTTGAAATCTGTATAGGGAGAAGGTGGATTGCTGCTCTGTACTAATAATAATTGTTTTCACTACAGAAAACAGAATGCCCCAAAGTATCCATAAAGCCTGTGAAAGGACCTAGCAAGATGACAAATGGAATTGTACTGCCTAAAGCTCCAGCTGCTGTAAATCAAGCAAACAAAGAAACTGATGTTCCAAAGGTAGGAACTGATGATACTGTTCTGATTTTTAATTTGATTTGCAGCTTTGAGCTCTACCTTCGCAATAGTTTATCTGTGGCTGTATCTCATTTCCTTGCTGAAGAAACAAAGTCTCTGTACTGAGGTTTTGGTTTAATGCATGTTGTACTTAAAACATAATGCATGATGTTCAAGTGGCAGAATGAGCTGTTGAAGTACTGGGTGAAGTTTCTGCTTTAGCTGGCAATTACTAGAAGATCTTGGGATTCTATGTTTGTGGTATGTCAGTGAAAACTTGCTGCATTGGAGCCCAAGCTTCCATCTGAAGAAGTTCCATTAGTGACGGGTGAAACATGGAAACAAAGGACCAGTGAAACAGTAGATCCGTAAGATGTGTTAACAAATGTGATCTGTTCCTTAGGTTCTGTCTCCTGTCCCTATGGATGTATCAATGCAAGAGGAGGATTTGTGCCAAGCCTTCTCTGATGTGCTGCTCAACAACGTAGAAGACATCGATGCAGAGGACTGGGAGAACCCCCAGCTGTGTAGTGACTATGTAAAAGACATCTACCTGTACCTGAGGGAGCTCGAGGTAGGCTGCCCCACGGCTGCCCTGCTGTCTCAGGGGGGTTGCCTGGCTGCTCACCCCGCTCTCCCCACAGCTGCAGCAGTCTGTCCGCCCGCACTACCTGGACGGGAGGACGATCAACGGGCGCATGCGCGCCATCCTGGTGGACTGGCTCGTGCAGGTGCACTCGAGATTCCGCCTCCTGCAGGAGACGCTCTACATGTGTGTGGCCATCATAGATCGCTTCTTACAGGTGAGAGCTCCTTCAAGTCATGCTCAGTAATTACTCAGTTACTATTTGTAAAGGAGTTCAGGATTTAACTTTTCTTTAGAAATCTCACGATTGACAAAATCTGCTCTGCGTGTAAGAGCTGTTACAGTGCAGCATCTTAACTCGGAGGCTGCTGCCTTCCTTGAGCCTGTTACTATACAGACACCTTTGACTAGAGTGAAAACCTCATTTATAGGAATGAACATTGTCATGCTGGTATTCTAAACTGATAAATATGAATCTGATTATCTAGAGTTTGACACTTCAGGGCCTGCATTTTAAATGTCTCTGTTGCAGAGTCATCCAGTACCTCGCAAGAAGCTTCAGCTGGTGGGCGTAACAGCGCTGCTTGTAGCTTCAAAATATGAAGAGATATTGTCTCCTGATGTAGCAGACTTTGTTTACATTACCGACAACGCCTACACCAGTAGTGAAATTAGAGAAATGGAAATGATTATTCTTAAAGAATTAAACTTTGACCTGGGGCGACCTCTTCCAATTCACTTCTTAAGAAGAGCATCAAAAGCTGGGGAGGTGGGTACTTGTCCTCATTATCTAGCACTTTCCTGTATTGGTAAAGCCTGTAAGGATTGCTTCTGGTGTTTTTATCATGTGACCTTACCTCCTCCAGCTTAAATGCTGGATGAAGCAATGTTCAGCTCTGAAACTCCACCGTGTGGCATAACACGACAATGTCACTCTGGCAGCCAGTAGTATTTCACATTTCTATTTACTGATGCCCGTGTTCAGCTTTAGTGGCAGTTACTTTACTGTTAAACTAAGAACCCTTGCTTTTAATCTTTTTAATCCTGGTGATCAGGATACTTTTTAGTAAAACACTAGCAGTGTTGCAGTTTTTTGTAATTTCTGGCTGCAAATATTGTGCTATTTAAGAATCAGAAGATAAGCTTTCTCTTTGACCCAACCCTTTCTTTCTCCATCTCAGTAATTACATTCAAGTGACTGTCTGCACTTGAGGTGGGCTTCAGTTACCTCAGCAGACCACTGGATAACTCAAATAGTTTCTCCTCAAGTCATTTTACACCTCCCCTCCCATAGTTTGCATTACAGAGGGAGCATTAGTGTCCCTAGCTGGGCACAGCAGTACCTGATACTGCACTTTTCTGTTAAAGTCCCTCACTTGACTTTGTGTCTAAATTCCAAATGGCTGCTGCTCTTGATTTTGAGAGGAATGTCTGTTAGAAAGGATGGTCCCTAAACTGTAGTAAAGATTTCACTATTTTTGTTTTGTTCTTGAACACAATAAGCAATTCTGAGTGATAATGCTAAAGTGAAGTGAAACTGTGGATTAACAAGCTCTCAACCTGCTAGGCTGATGCTAAGCAACACACTCTAGCGAAATACCTGATGGAGCTGACACTGATAGACTATGACATGGTTCACCACCGGCCTTCAGAGATCGCAGCTGCTGCACTGTGCCTGTCTCAGAAGATTCTGGGATGTAACAAATGGGTGAGCATTTTAATCAAACTTGTTGTTCTTCACTCAATGGAATTGAACCAATAAAAAACTACTTTAAAAATTGTGTTTAGTTGGTGACAGTGCTGGTGCTGGAATGATGGTTGGACAGCCTGATGCATAGTGGCAGGTAAAAAAAGGAATGTACCAGGAAAAACTCCCAATTCTTTTCTGTGTGAATACTGGGGTACAAAAGGATTTTTCTTGTGAAAGCATTGAGTTATTGAAGGCTGCACTGTAAGTAAAAGTAGATTTTCATAATTCTTGCAGTACATGTAGCATAATGAAGTTGTGGACCATGAGTAGTGAGTTGTAATTCAGCTGGTAGCTGCTTTTTTATCCTCTGTTCAGTCTAGAAGCATGGTCTTTGAAATTGATGTGTCCAGACTTCTGCACATCAGGTTACTCTGGATCTGTCATTTAAACTGACAGCTACAGTTTCCAGCACTTGAGGCTTAGCTGTGAAGCTTGGGTTGTTTGTTGCCTGAAGTGATTGTGCCTCAAGCAGCAATTCCCCCTTCACAAATCTCAAGTTTGTTACCATTCTGCTGCAGGGTACAAAGCAGCAGTACTACACTGGCTATGCAGAAGACAGTCTTGTGATGACCATGAAACATATGGCAAAGAATGTAGTCAAAGTAAATGAGAAGTTAACAAAATACACTGTAAGTATAACTACTTAAATCCTTTATCTAATGTTTTAAAAATAGCTTTGCTGCATATTGTAGCTCCTTAGGTAAATACTCTCTGTGTTATTTTAAACCATAAGCTGTTCTGACAAGCCTATAAGAGACTGTTGCATTAATGTTAACAGCAAAACCTTTTAGACAAATTGTGCTCTTGTTACTTTGCAAACTGGTTCAGTGCCAGCCTTGTTTGTTCACTTGTTTTTCAAGCAGGCAGGCAAACTGACCCAAAATTACCTGCCTGAGCATCAATAGTGTATGCATTAAACTTTCCTCTCTCTGTTCTCTACTCTGCAGGCTATCAAGAACAAGTATGCAAGCAGCAAACTACTGACCATCAGCACCATCCCTCAGCTGAATAGTGAGATCATCAAGGATCTGGGTGCATCACTCCTGTGAAGCCCTGGGCAGCCAGGGCCTGATGGGGTGTGCACTTTGCAGCTTCTGTACATAGCATTCCAGCCTCCCACAGACAGTTCCGACTCACACAGAAGGTGACATTTTAAATTTGCTTTGTAATACAGCTTTCTATCTAAAAATAAAACTCCTTTCTTTTAAATACTGAGAGTGTGACTCTTTAAGGTACAACTTACATGTTTGCAATCTATGTCCAAGTGGGGCATTTGACTAAATAGGTGATTACTACAACTTGCAGTTAAATGGGCTTGATTATTCTCTGTGGTTGTTTCCAGAGAGAATCTCCAAGCTTTATATATTGCATTATATTTATTAACTTATTTCACTCTTAAGATAAAGATGAGGCAGACAGGGTTTTTTTTGGGTTTTTTTTGTTGTACCTTAAAGAACACTAAATATGTACTTTATTTCAGTGCCTTGTTTCAAGAAAGTATACTGGAAATTATTTCTTTTTTTTTGTAGTTAGCCATCTTCAAGTTTGGGGAAAGATGTAGGCTATCTTTAACAGGTATTAACCTTGTAAATCTTTGTGTTTCTCTGTGTGCTTATAAAAAGGGAGCTGAGGTAGCAAAATTGGAAGCATCCTGTAATGCAAACAACTGTGCAGGGAATACAGAACTGTGGGCATGAGACCTTCTGAAAGCAGCTCAGCTCTTGAAACTTTCTCCACCTCCTGAAAAGAACCCCCTTAGGTTTTTCATTACCTGTTTGCTTGCCCACATCTTTTTCCCCCCCTGCTTCTCCAATAAACCTCTGTACCTGGGATTATAGAGTCAAACCCAGCATAAGGCATTTCTTGTCACTTCCTTGACATTTTGCGTGCTTTTGTCTTTGTTTCTAATCTAAGTGTCAGTATCTGTATGCTCAGGGAATACAAGCATGTAAGTAATGCAACTTTTCTGCCCCAATACCTCATGTATGTCTATTTGTTAGATTAATCTTGTATAAGTAATGTTAAATTAGACCTTTTGCTAGTCTCCAGGTTATACTGAACTCAGTACCTCCCTTCCATGCCTAGCTATTCTGTGATTGCTCAGCATCTCCTCATGAGTGTGCCTGGCTCTGATGGAGAAGGCAAGAACCCGATGCTACAGAACTGCCCTAGACCTCTCAGTGCTCCCCTCTGGGAAGGATGGTGAAGCTACTGGGTTTTCTTTCCTCAAGCAGGAGATTTTTCTCTCCCCTGGGATAAGTAAGCCTAGCACTTCCTGCAAACCATCTCCTGAAAAATGTACCTCATTCCTTGTGTGGATATTATTCCTCCCTTGGAGTGAGGTCCTCATTTCAGGCTCCCAGAAACAGCTGGTATAGAAGATGGAGTTTGTGTACCTAAGTTAGACTTAGGCAGTGGTTTAGGAGGGAGGGATTCGAGATTTTTAGCTGGATCTTAAAGCTTATGCAACTTTTTAATACCAGCATATGCAGGGCTTTTTAACTGCTCTTAACATGAGAAAATGAAATGCATGGCACTTCAGCTGGGCATAGGGAAAATAATTTGGTTTGGAGTGAAGAAAAGGATTCTTTCTTTAGAAGTCAGTGCAGTAAAATCCTGAAGCCATTGTTGTCAAGGGATTTGTTTGTATATGTGAGAACAAACTTCACAGAGAACAAACCTGTTGATCATCCTGTGGTTTATTTTATGGAGGTTCAAAAGGCCAAGCAGGAATTCTCAGAACTGCAGGGCAAGCAACAGCCACTCTGGGGGAGGCAATCAGACTTGGGCAGTAACACCTGTGCTTTTGCTATTTAAAAGGAGAAGGAGTAGTGCATATCTGTAAGTACCTGGCATAAAAATTCTAGCAGTACTACCTCATAAGAACAGTGGACTACTGCATTATACATTTATACATGTTTCTATCATAACCAATTTTTATATACAGTATATAACTATTTCTATAAATGTACAGCTCTGCATAAAGACACTTCCTATAACAGGTAGAGTATTAAACATAAATCCAACATGGGCCAGCCATATTATAATATAAATCTTGAAGAAGGCAACATTGTTTAGCATACAGTACTATGTGGTTTTCTGTTTTAAATTCTTACAGTGCCTGTTGGGGTCCCTAAACACACTTGCAAACAAACAAACCAGTTCCATTACATCTCTGTACAGAATTACTTAAATAGACCATCACAGTAGTTTTTCAGATGGTAATATCCCAAATGAGCCTAAATCTTTTTGACATGTAGCAGCATACTTATTAACATGTTCCCCAGAATGATCTGCATTGGAGGAAATGTGCATTTAACATTATCATCTTCAGTAGATAATTAAAAAGGTTACTGATATTCAGCTGAAGGCACTTATTAAATACACCCCTTTCAAAGTCCCTGGTTCCAGACTGTAAATCACCTGTTTCAGGAAGATGGCAGGTTTGAGCATTCTTCACTTACCAGGTGTTTAAACCAGGTTTTAAATATAATAAATAATCGGTCAGTTCATTGCTGTATGGTGCTGAGACAAAAATCAAAGTCTGTACTGTGGGAAACTTCCTGCTCATACACAATTTACTGGTGAAAATACTGCTGAGAAGGCAGACCTTGGCAGAACAATGTCCTGAAGGCAAGGGAAGCATCTTCAACCACTGGTACCTTCACGCCAATCTTTCTCTGACAGTCTTTTAAATCTTGGTGACGTAATTGTTGGGAAATAGACCTTGTTTCCCTCGTAGTCTTCCCGTCCACCAGCCAGAAGGATCTGTAACAAGAACAGCAAGGTAAGGAGTGAGGCTCTGGAAGCGTTTCTGTGTACTTGGTGCAACCTTGTAAAGCTGTGCCCACTCAGTGAGAGCCTTTCTGAGAAGGAATGGGGGGACAGGATTTTTGGAGTGTTCATCTTTTGGCCAGATCATTTTGCCTTGAGGAGGGTGCTTTGGAGACCCAAAAGTTGGAACTAGTTGGAACTAGTGAACTACATTTTGCTTCTTGTGCTACAGCTGTGATTTAGGCTATTTTTCCTCTAGAGCCAGTGACAGAATTACTGTCTCACTAAGTGTACAGCTCTGCAGTACCCAGTGACAGGCCCTTGCTCTGTCTCTGACATACTCTTTAGTGAAGAGGTTGGACTGGGGTGGAGGCTTCTCTGCTCCCTGAGCCATCATGGAAATTTGCAAGCCTAACACGATCAGATGAAGTGGGGTGGCTCAGACAGTCCTGTCCTAACTCCTGGTGCCAATGGACCTCAAAGAGCGGTGCCCCGGTGCCAGCCCCGTCCGTACCTTCCTTGACGATGTCGATGACGTCGTTGGCGTTGAAGCTGAGCTCGTCGGTGTCCTGCGCGTCGTAGGCGTAGAGCGCCCGGCACTGCGGCACCTGCGGCTTGGGCTTGGGCTGCGGCTTGGGCCTGCCCCCGGCCGGCGGCGGGCGGCTCGACGTCTGCCTGTGGACACTGCGGACAGCAAGGGCTCGTGGGCTTTGGGGCCTGCCACTCAAACCTCAGCTTTAGCAAACCCCTCTCTCTTAATGAGTTCACTTTAAAGAATGTCACAGGAAAAGGGAAAACAGATTTTCTTGAATGTCCCAACAACTAAAAATAGCAGCATGATACTTCCCTGTGAAAGGGACAGAGTTGCCATTTCTTTCCTATGGAAATGGATGAGTAAGTACTTCCCAACAGCAGTTTGAATGCTTAGAAGACATTTCGTGCCCAGGCTGAACTGGAAGCAAATGTGCACACGCGGTTCATGCATATCTTGGTATCTACACAGCTTAGGCTGTGTCTCTCCCCTTGCCCCAGTGTCACCAGTGATTCGGTTTTCAGTATCAAAAACAAAGTTCCAGTTCACAGGCTTACTACTTTACCATTCTTGTGACTAAGCTGTAACAGAGATTCGCATCTCTTTTAAGTTCCCTCAGATTCCAGGGCCATCTATGGACTTGTTCTGTTACAGCCAGCTCTGAAGCAGCAGGGGAGATGCTGCACAAACTGTCACAGCTGTGACCACTCCAAAGATTAGGAAGGGGAAAGAGGGAAGAAATGCGTTTTGCCAGCTCATCAACTAATAAAGGCTGGAAGAGAGAACAGGTATTAGACTCAGCATGTCAGTTTAAAATTAGTAATATATGTGCTGAATGACTAAAAATGTAATGATGTGGAGGAGAATGAACTGTGATCATGTCATGGAATGCCATGATAATGTAACACAGCTTTTGCAGGACAGGGTTACAGTTACTTACATGAAGTCCTAGGCTTAACTTTTTCAATAAACCTCTGATTCTAACTTTGTAGTGAACTGCACCACAAAATAAGATTAGAAGTATGGATTATAAGAGCACTTCAGTTCTCAATGTATTTATGAGGGGAGAGATTTTTCTCCTGTTCTTCAGCATCTACTTACTGCCTTTGCTCAGGATAGGAGATGCTGTGAAACTTAGACCTACGTATGGAAATTAAGGAATTCAGCACAAGTCATGGAAAATAGCTCAGCTTTTCTGCAGCTATGGTAGAACTACAGTAACTTAAATGAGATGTTTTGTTGCTGGGGGGAGCCTGCTGATTTTAATCTTGGTCTTGTACTGGATTGTTAGTATCACTGTATCCTTCTTGGCAGCTTTGCTAAAAATAAACCTAATTCTACTCCTTAAAAATTGTATCTACTTACATATCACTGTGGTTTTGAAATACTAAAGTCACACCGCTTTAGCTCGCAGCTTCCTTTGGAAAAGGAACAGGCACAGAAATGTGTCTGAAATCCACTGCTGAATAGAGTTATGTTGTTTCTTTTCAATGTATTAATAAAGGAGCTCATAATGCTCAGGAAGACAGCCTTGGGAACATCACTTTTGTAGGAGTACTTAGGTTTGTTACTGCTGCAGAACACCTGCCATGTTTGGTTTTGATTTTATCCCATGGCTGATGTGTTTTTGTTGTTAATGAACTCTAGTCTCAAGACAAAGTAAAGTCTAATATTAGTAAAAGAGTTTAGGAAGAAGCTCACATGTGACAAGAACATTTCACCACCAAAAGCCATGGAAGTTATTACAAGATGGAGATGTGCCTGTTAGCATGTGCTGATGAGTTTGAAAGTAGTAAAATAAGTAGCAGTGGCTACTTCTTTCTGATTTCTTTCTTATTTGAAGATTAATCTTAAACAAAAAAAAAAAGTTCTAATATGCCTGAAGTATCTTATGGCTGACACTTGGCACAGTGGGGTAAATTGACTGCATTTAGTACAACTGCAAAGACCTCTGTACATGCCTAACCTGCTTGAGGGCTCCATGTTCAGGAACTAGAAAGCTCCTACTTGGGAACCTTGGGGTGCACTTCTGATTCTCAAAATCTATCAATTGTGCACATTTATGTTACTATTTGATAACTGTGAAGTCTGTAATGCTCACTTTAATTGTAACTAATTGACTTAATAATCAGCCTGTTGGATCACACAGCAAAAGAATGCTTAGGCCAACAGGGTAATTTAGTGCAGAACACCTGCCAAGGAGCTTGTCTGCTGACTGACAGCTGAGACAGGGCTGCTTGCACAAAAAGTTGCTGTTGATATGGTTAAAAATAAATGTACTTTTGCTGGCTCCAAGAACCCCCATTCATGCAGATCATGGGAGTCATCAGCAAATTGCTTCTTCTAAACTAAATCCTTTTTTTTCCCTAGAACTGCTGAATAGGCAGCAGTCTTTGACAATTAAATGACTCAAGATTCCCACTACAGTAGAGCTCCACTAATGTTCTACAAGAGAGTGGAGTAAGGGCTGAATTAAAGCAGAAACTGTTGGGTCACTCAAAAACCTTAACATTTTTTAAGGCCTTCAACATTCAAATTTAAGATATTAAACCAGAACTGCTTCACCTTTATTCCTATGGGTCTAAGATGGAGTATCTTTTGGAATCTGATGGAATGGATGATAACCTTTGAGTACAGCTCAACAGTACAGCCTGGTGATTGATGCACAGAGTATATCAGTCATTAACAGTTTTAGTGTGCAAAAATGGACATCTTTTAATCAGATGCAATGTAACATCTTACCCAGCTGCTCCTTGGTCAGGTACTTTCAAGAAATCCAAGCTCTGTGGTTGCTGTGAAATCTTGCCTGATCCTCCTGACATTTGCCGTGGTAAAGCTGGTCGTGTCATGTTTGTGTACAGGTTCTTCTGATTGGCCCATGGATTTCCTGGCATCTGGGGATGGGCTGCAGACTGGGGGGGATTTATTACTCCATTCTGCTGCTGACCTAGAAGTAAATAAAGAGCTAGTGCATGCAGTCCAAACTCCAGCTCAGTAAAGGTAACCTTTGACGGCTTAGCTGTCAGACTCAGCTGCCAGAGAGCCCACCTATCAAGGAACCCAAACACAAAATCATGTTGAAATGTTGATTTATAGCCAGTTTCTGGTCTGCTGACAATCTCTTTTGGGTTCCCAACTTCATGGACTCATGCTCAGGTTTAAGACATGTGCCCTGGATGTTCCAAGCAAGCACAAGTATTAGCTCTCAGCTGAGTTCCAGTTTAGCTTAACACGGTACCACCAACTCCTCTCTAAAACACTGCACAATATTTTACCCAGATAACGGTTAATCCAAAGCTACTCATAATTACAGTAATCATAATTAATCATATCCATAGCTAATCCATATCCACATACTCAAGGAATTTAACTGTTTTTATTAAGTTGCTATAAATACTTGTCTATTTTAACAAGCATGCAGGTGGGGGGTGTTTGGGCTTTTTTGTTGTTTTGTTTTAAAAAAATGCCTTGATGCTATTTTGATAGTTGAAAAGGAGTTTGAATTTTCTAGGACTGACATAGGTATATGCCTTTAAATACATAATTATGCCTCTAACTTGAATTTAAAGCAAACCTACCCATGTCTGAGCTACTTGCAGTATCAGGGCCTAAAGATCCCAAGTCTGCATGCTTCACATTCCTAAAACTCCTATGGAACAAAACGGGAGCTACGCTTCTATTAAAAATCAGTTTCCTCACTTACATGGGTGAGCCTCTGCCATTGTGATTATGCCTGCTAAACATTAGCAGAAAGAACAGCTGTGCAGAGAGGAGAATTCACAATCACAGCACCTATACAGGGAAAACCCTACTGCCTCTAACAGCTGCTCTTCACTTGTGATGTTCTCTGGGTGCTGTGGCAGAACTTAAGGGTCATAAACTCCTGCATAAACCCCATTGTGCAATCCAAGCCAGGATGGCACATACATTATGGTGATGTTAGTAAAGGTTTGGGTTATTCTGAACCTGTACAGAACACTCTGCTCAGCTACTGCACCACTGATTTCACAACAAGATGTGAAAATAGCAGAACCCAGATAATTGGGACTTTCAAGGAGGAATTTGCTCAAATCATGACATGGCTTTAAACTCCTTCAAAGTCTGAGCATTTTAAATGGAACTCTTTTGTAGCACCTGTCTGCAATTCTGTTTTTTCAGCTATGTGTGGCTACTTTCCAAGAGAGTTTAACATTCAAAAAACAACCAAAGCCATGTTACTGTAACCTACAGAGAGGTTTGTAGGAAAGCCTTTTACCCACCTTTTAAATGTGATAGCCCAATGCCTGAGGGTCATCACAGCACTTAATTCCAGCAGTAACAATTCTCCTAGCTATAAAACTGCTGAAACAGTTTTTGAAAATATAAACCAGACAGTCCTTGCTTTAACTGATGCTGTACAAATACTCACTTATCTCTGCTGACAGGTCAGCTCTTACAGTAATTTCCCACTTTACTACTGATCTGGCAGATCACACAGTTGTTAGTTTGACTCATACAGCTGTGAGGATTTGGAATTGTCTATTTAATTTGGTGACTGAGACTGGGCACTCCCCTAACTTCCACCATTAGCATTGTGCTTCTCAATAAACAGCAGCTGACTGAAAGAGGACTCTTTGTTTAAAAGAAAGTACTCTGGGAGTGTAAGTAAAAAAAAAACTCTTGGGAAATGTTGGGTCAATGGAATATTGTTCTCCCCTGTGAGTTCACAAGCAAAATTAATCATATCTGCCCAGGGCAGAAGTGGAACACCCTAATGACATCAGTCCCCTGCAGAAAGAGCCATGCTGTTCATTGGCACAGCTGCTGTGTCCCAGCACTCGGGCACACAGGAGCTGTAACATGTCTGACAGGGCAGGACAATGAGACACAAACTGCATTCTGTGCTGTGCTGGCCCTGAAAGCAGTTTCACTGCAAAGCATTGTCTATGGCTTGATAAGCACAGAGCTTGTACCCTTCACAGTGGAGAAGGCTACAAGGTCAGGTTTAGATTCAGTGGCTTATACCAAGTGTCTTAACAAGTCACCATCCAGGCCAAGCAGGACAGCTCTGGGGGAATATCCAGACACTTCATAAAAATGCCTACAAACAGATGCTTTCCAGACAGGGTCTTTTAAAGAGAAATTTAAACCGTTACCATATTTTTTTTTAATGGGTAAAAATTGCCAGATGACAGGAGAAAACCAAGAGCCTTCATCTGGAATTCTGTTTAGCCCAAGCTAAGAGGACTTACCTGGAGGAGGTGGTGCAGCTCTCATAGGATAAGTCTGATTTTGAGACCTACTGGAATATCCTCTGCCTTGGGTAAGGTTCCGTCTAGTAGGACCTAGAAGAGACCAGCAACATTCTGTTACCACTGCACAATAACATTAATTAGGTAAGTCCTGCTGGCTGCCAGACCCCCTCTTCTGGGATCAGGAAGAGATGATCTTCAGGAATAAGGAATCTGACTCCTGCAGGGTTGGCCAGGCTGCTATAAAGCATTAGGTGCAAAAAGGATGACTTTGGGATATTCTCCCTTTAGTGATCCAGTTCAGCTTCAGGATATAAAGCAAAGCCTTCCAACTACAGTAAACAAGTTTTACTACAAGTAAAACTCCAGAACACTGACAGCTGTAGAGCAGCAAGGAACTCTGCTGTAACCCTTAGGATCTTTGTGTGTTACAGAGAAATTAATAAAGAACATGATGAGGCTGGAGCCAAGCACAGATAGAAACAGTCAGCCATTCTCTGGTTTTATAAACCCCTAATTTCTAGAGGAAATTCACACTTACGGGAATTCTTTGGTAGCCCTGGTCCAATGCTGATCTGCAGCACTTTATTACTTGGTTTGAGAATGGCTACATCTCCTTGGCCTTGCATAAACTGCACCTGTCGAGAACCAGCACTGCTCCAGGGCCCCCAGCTCTCCTTCTTCAGCTTCACTTCAAGTCTGACAGAAGCATGTGAACACACAAATGAAAAAACCAGAATTGCTACATCAAATCAAGGCAGTATTGCTTGGCAGCAGGTAACTTAGAAATATAAAATTAAAAGCTTAGACTGAAAATCTGCATTCCATGAATGACTCAGCTGACATAACCACCTAATTAAATTTTTTTTCCATGCTTTTTAAAAAAAATGTTCTTCTTAACTGATGTTTTAACTTTCGTGGTACTGCTTCTCAAAGGAAGTTTAAGATGCCCTGGAGAGGACAGTGAACTTTGAACAAAAACGTGCAAAGGTCCAAGTAGGAGATGTGTCAGCCCTGAGCCAGCAGTGCCTCTGCTCAAGTGCTATTTGTGACCATTCCCTGCACACAGTCAGAGGCACACACCCACTGCAGCTGTGCCTGGCTGTGCACTGCCCTGTGTGCTCTGGGGCAGGCCCTGAGCTGTGCTGCAAGGGAACAGTTCTGCAGACACACACTTCAGCCCCTTATTTTACATTCTTTCCCATAAAGGCACACACACACACACACACATTCTTTCCAGCATTTCCACACTATCCATCTGCTCTGAACTGTACTCAGATAGGGTTTTGGCAGGACCCCAGAAATGCAATACATGATACTTACTCCTGGTACTGGCTTTGCATTCTCAGTGTACAGGAGTGTATGCTATAGTTATGTTCCTCACTTCAGTTCTCCTTCTACACCCTTTCCAAACAAAATTAGTGCTCTCCTGTTGCTTTTTGTAATTCCTCCACCTTTCTGAAGGCAATAAACATACAAATCCAAAGCCTGCCATCTCCTTTAATGGGTGGAAGTGTTAACAAAAGCACATGTTTGCTGGGACTGTTTCCAGGATGTCCTCACAGCCAAAGTGCACATCAGACATGCTCTAGGTTTCATTGTTTCTAAACAATGTTCCCAATATCATTTACTTAAGTGAGGCCCCCTTAGAATTATTCTTTCACCCTGCAGGCCCTGGCACACAGAACAAACTTCAGCATTTCAGACTGCTGCATTATGTGCCCAGAATTCTTTCAAACTCCTCACTGAGATGTCTGCTCCCTGCTCCTGCCAGGAGCCAGCAGCAGCTGTGCAGTGGCTGTGCAGAGGCCCTGCCCTGCTGCCATGGTCAGGAGAACAAAGGCAGCTCTCCATGCACACACACAGTGGGAAGTGTCAAGTAGCCCTGGTAAATTCTAACCTGTTACTCTGACAGGGCAAGCACAAAGTCTGGTATCCTTGCACATACAGGGTTTTACACTGTGCTACCTCTTAGTATTGTAAATAAAGTACAACTTGCACTCAAGTCATTTGCCTTGGCAGCAAGAACAAAACATTTATCCCTAAAAGCCCATTGAAAAAAGCCAAAACTCACGTATTGCTAAATTTCAGAGGTAGTTTTTGTTGTGTTTTCTCTTCGTATCGTTTAGATAAGAGGCTTAAAAACTCTGTTTTGAAGACTGATTCCAGCAAACTGTCGTATTCCTGTTCATGTAGAATGAAAATGTCATCCTGCATGGTGCTGCAAGGAAATCAGAGCATACACCATCCAGTTTAAAATGTCATCAGCAAATACAGCCAGCATTATAATGGCATTTGCAGAGTACTCATGGTTAATTTTTAAAAATGTAACAAAGTCCAAGCAGCATTAATTACAGAGCCTTGCTTTCTGAGAACAGGTTTGGGTTTTTTCAGGAGTTGATAATGGAATAGCTGAAACAATCCCTTCTGAGAGACAGGAATACTACTTAGTCATCTTACAGTAATTACTGTTAGCAAAAAAAAACATGTGCTATTAAAATTACAGTTATAATTCTTCAATAATGGCAGATTTTTTGAGTAGAGATAAATTGGAAATTTGAAGGTTACTGAAGCAAGTCTGAAACCCAAAGCAAGCAAATTCAAAAAGAAAGCTTTCAATTCCCACTTCATCAATCAACTTATTTTCCCTGTCCTACACAAATTGCTCTGTTAATGGAGAAAATATATTCCAGGTACTGACCTTAAAGAAACAGAAAGAATTCTCTCCACTTCCATCCTTCGCTTCAAGACCTCCTTCACCTGGCCCTTCTCCGGGCCCTGCTTTATCTTTTCCCGCCCGATCAGGTAAATGCACTTGGGAGTGAGGACGAGATCTCGCTTCACGCTCTGAAACACAACATTGGAAATACACAGCTGTGTCTGTGTGTGTGGCCCTGAGCTGGGCAGCTCCTGGGACGAGATGGTGAAGACATCTCTGACTCACAGCAGAACTCGTCTCTAGGGGATGTTGCTGTTCCACCCACCTTAAACCTTCTGTCATATTTAGTTACAGTGTCTGCAAAATCGATCTTCTCCCGCTTGCCCACAAACTGGCGGAGCTCGGGGTGCTCCTCCATGCCTATGTAATCCCCCACAAAGTTCCTGTTAATGCTGTTCCGTCTTCTCTCCTTCTTGCTCAGCAACAGATCTGATGCTTAAGTACAAAACATAAACATTGATTAATAGCATCTACCAAATTTCCTAAACTCATGCTCTCAAAGAGCCAACTGTTTCACACAGAATTTCTTGGGAAGTGGTAACCACATTGTTTCTACTATGGAAAAACAGTCAAGCACTGCTACTAATTCTTTAGATAAGAATACATGTGATCATTAAATCCATTCCTAATGAAATACACTGATGGCAAGCTCAGTAGTTCTGGTTAATTAGGAGCACTTCTGGAACTAAGACATTTCTCGCAGTGCTATAAATTAAAGATTAACCCTTCCAAACCCAGTAGGTTCATTCACACAGCCCAGGTCACACACATTCAAGTCCCAGGAGAGTCCATGGATTGATCTTATCACCTACAGATTATTCAGATCCTGCATAACTGTGGGAAGTTTTCTTTTTTTGCTTCCCCTGCAGCATCTCTGCTGTCTGTCCTACTCAGTCTGGCTTTCATTTCAGAGCAAAACCCTGGGCAGCCCAAGCATGCAGAGCAGTCAACCTCATCAGTGGTACTGCAGGGGTCCAACAAAGTGCAATCATTCCGAGACAGTTACCTGCAATGCAACTTTTGCCTATAGAGAGGGATTTCCTCCCCCTTGGTGTCCCTCCTTCTGTTCCTGGAACCATGTGTGTGTGCAGTCCCCCTGCCATCAGAAGCTCTGACCTACCTTCTTCTCTCATCTGCACGTATTTTTTCCTGGCCGCGTACTTCCTCCAGGCCTTCTGGATGGCCCTGGCATACCCATCATACTTCCTCTCTCTCATCTCTTCTAACAGAAACAGCTGTACAAAGAGACAGTGGGGTGGGCAAACATTTTACATGCAAAGTTCAAGACAAAGCTGTATTTTACTTTTGACAACTCTCCAGTGCATTTCACTCTAGATCCAAGCTGGTTCTTCTTCCACAACTGTGGGATCTGAGATTGGAATGTTAAGGTAGCCTTTCTGGAAGAAATCTCTGATGCTTCAGTGGCTGTGGCTCTTACCATTCTACCCATCAAGTTCCATACCCCATGATGAAGGAAGAGGAATGTGGATTCTCCCTGAAATAGTCTGTAGGTGCAACGCAAGGTTCTCCACTGGCCATTTCTTCAGTCTCCATCCACACATTCTCCAAAACTCCTACTTATCCTGTCAGAATGTTACCCCATGTCTGTGGGGATCTGTGCAATGTGTAACATAACTGTTCACAAGCAACTTTCTTCCCTGGCTGAATTTCATACCCTCATGTCCACTGGTTCCATTCTTTCTCACCAGAAGGTGAGAAAGCTGAAGGTTGTCAGCTGGCTACAGGACTTTTAACTATGACCTTATAATTCACAAGTATGACATAGTAAGATTTTTGGGTCTAAAATGTCAGAAATCAAGAGAAAATACTGTTTTATTAAAACAGGAATGGAAGGTGGATCCCCCCTTTTTTGAGAATTTCCCAGGTCCTATTAAAATACATGTAAATTTAATGCATTTAGAACAACTTCATAATTAATGTAGGATACAGTCTATTCACTACAGCTTTTTACATACTTCAGTGAAATGGGGTTTTTATCTTATCAGGAGCACAAGCATTTGGCTAAATTGCAGCATTCAATCAATCCACTGACATGACTGTTGCTTATTATTTCCCTGCATTGTGTGTTAACTATTCACAGGAGTTTTCTTCTAGCTTTCAAGAGATAAAATTAGTAAAAACAGGTATATGGAGAAGCAAACCTGGGCTTTGGGATTTTTTTTTTTTTTTTTACTTTGCAAACCATTCAAATCTAGAAAAACACTGTTGTTCATATTGATCTGAAAAAGGAAACTCGATTTGGTGCAAACCATTTCCAAAGAATCTCACTTACTCCTGTACAGAGTTATTTATTCAGGTGTGTGATGGAAATGTAAATAATGAAGCCTTTCTGCCACCCATAAAACCTTATTTCACAGCTGGCAATTCTCCAGCTACAGCAAACTTATTTTAAAAAATTTAAAAATCCCTTCCTGAACACAAGCACCGGCTGGGGTTTCAGCACAGGCATGAGAGCTCCTGATGCAAAAACATCCTCAGCTGCAGCAGGGGCATGACCAAGCCCTCCTGCAATTCAGGTTACAGTGACAATATTGGTGCTGTCTCTCATGAACACTCACCATTTATTTCTCTAACAATAATGTTAATTGCAAAATCTCAGTGCAAAATAATCTATCATCTGCAGCTGAAGGTCACCATTAAGGAAGTTCACTGAGCTAAAATACAGTTCTTAGCCTATAGAAATAAAGATACTGCATAAACCCTTTCCTAAAATAAGTATTATAAAGCTTCCCCTTACACTCTCAAGCAAATCAAGTATTTTTCATCTTTAACCACAACAGGTGCTCTTTTTGGTGGAAGAAAGAAAAAATTTCATTTACCATCTAAAAGATTATTTTTCTCAGAAGCAACACAATCCTAGCCAACACAAGACGAGAAATGATTGTCTTTCTTAATAAAAGATAAATCACTCTTTAAAATATTCAGTTCATAATAATATTTTCAACATAAAATAAAAAAATCCAGACTCATTTTGGTACTTATTTAAAAAGAGATTTCATGACATTAAAAAATGAAAGAAAATATATACAGTAATTAAAAGCATTAATTTAAATTAAAATTGAAACAGAAACCCCAAAAAAATTTCCAGTCAACTTCATGTTGTCCTAACTTGCAGAACTGCCCCTCGGTAAAACTCACAGATACACCATTAAATGACACATCCATGCAAGCAGCACTTAGCATCACAAAAATGCATCAGAATGGGAAGATGCTTCCACTGGGCAACAATGCCATCCTCTCAAAAGAGCCAGCAGCACATCATGTTGGGTTACAGATCATTAACTGACTGAAGGGGAACTGGATCCATCGATCCCATGGCAGCACTTGCCACTTGGCTACTAAACAGAAGACAGACACCAGGAAATCACACCAACTTCGTGAGACAAAACTCCCAGTAACCTCCAGAAAGAAATCACACCTGTGCTCCAGAGGAAGCAGGTAAAGCTCACACTCCCTCAGAACTGGCTGGCTGTTGTTGCCATGACCAAGTAGGATCAATCCCATAACAGTTTCCTGCTCTGCCAATATGCCACCTGAAGTACTGTAATAATCAACATCTCAAGCACTACATGCTGTGGGTATAAACATGTCTTTCAGATGTAGGCAAGAATGTAAATCCCATTATTCCTGAACAGTATCTTACCCTTTTTATGGTAGAAACAACAAAATTTCTATTATGACTTGGAAAAACATTCTTTTTTTACCTTTAACAAATACCTTGCTATGTGATTGGACACAGCAGTGTCATTGCCTGAATTATGGTTGTTCTACAGAGAAAAATATATGGTCCTGGAACAGCAAATGATAGCTATAGAAGTGTTCAGCTTTTATTTTAGCATGTAACTTCAGACAAAACACCAAGAAATCAATGCTCAACTGCAAGATGTGCTACACAAACTAAGGCCCATTGCTTCTGATGCATCAGGAATACAGGAATACATGAGGGTGAGTAGTGCACAGATTTTCCTTAACAACTTTCCTGAATAGCAAAGTAAGAAAACTTTTTTCCAACAGATTTTGCACAACTTAGTAGCCACAGGATAAAACCAGCTTAATACTCTCTTTGGGATTTCAAGTTGCAGTCATTCTGGAACACTGATTTACTCTGTGCTGTGTAACATATCCTTACCATCCCTTGGGATTATTCTCCCTTCATCAATAGTTCTTATGAGAAGAGGACCAATGTTCTTGATACCAAAGCATCTTCATAACCTATTTTTCTTCTTCTTGATGCATTTAATTCTCTTTATATTAAGTGCCAAAACCCTGCAGTGACCTTATGCAGTGTGCCCTTTACACAGCCTCTGACAGACGTGCTCAGCTTGTCTCAGATTTTTACACTTCCCACACCTCAGCAGGTATCATGCTCAACTTGAGCAGGCAGGACTTTAATTTCAGCAAACAGCTGCATATTTAAAGAATTGTGTTCTGGCACACTTACAGACTCTGGAGCTTTGATGAAGACTTTGGACTTCCCGAGCTGGTACTGGTCAGGATCCATGTTGACTGACTGAAGCAGGTGGAGGACTCCTTGTTTCTCTTCTCCTTTCCACGAGGGCCAGGTTGCCTTGGTCAGAATGGCATACCTTAAACCACCAATGAGAAGAGATTAAAACCTGGGGTCAAACAGCAGCAGGAGAACACCACTGACTCTTGGCCGGCACTACCCTGGGGGAGCTTGACAATGGCAGCAGGACTCAGAGCTTGGTGTGTGTGAAAATGCACAGTATTAAGATGTTTCTTGTTTAGTGAGACCAAACAACTGAGAAGGACAACAGTGCCCTAGAGTCTCCCACTTCCAGATGCTAAGTTGCTGGCTGGTAACTGCAGCAGTTCATTGCAGAAAGCTCTGCTGGAATCTGCTTAAATCCAGGGTGAGGTTATTCACCAACAATGACCTATGGTCCAGATTTGAGTAGCTACATCCTTGGTACTCTAAACTGCTTCCCAAGCACACATCCAATTTCTCACTCAAGCCTTCTCACTCTGTCTAATTCTTACGAAGGTCTTTTCTGTTTCTGAGCAAGTGACCAGCTTGTGCTCCTAACCCACCTGCTCAACAGCTGGGCTGCATTTAGCAAGGAGTCAGGGCTGGCTCTATCCCAGGAAGCCCCTGGCTCGGCCTCTGGTGCAAGAAGGAAGCAACAGTGATGTTGGTGCTTGAGGGCACTCTGGGAACTGGCCCCCACAGAGGGCCTGGAAGGAGCAGGGAAATGCTCTAACTTGTCTTTGACAGAAAGAAGCATGAAGCCTTCTCTCTCATGGTGTCCTCTGTAAGCTTTGAGAATGAGGTAATGCAGCCCCTTTTAAACTGCCCACTTCTCCAGGCTTCACTTGGGCTTTTGGAACTGCCAGGCTGGAGTTACAAAGCTGCCTTGTTCCACTGCCCACCAAAGGAGCACTGCTGGGCTTCAGCTGCCCCAGCATGTCTGTGGGTAAGTAACTTCTCTGGCAGCAGCTGTTTAAGCTCCTTTGACAACAAGACTACTGAGACAAATTTCTCCCCAAAATCTTATATTCTATACTCTTGACAGTTTCCTTTTAATGCCTTAGGCATACTTAAGTAATGTAAACTAAATCATGCTTATTAGTAAAACTATTCAACACATGAAAAAAGTGATCAAGTATGGAGGTCAGTTTGCTGTAATTCCCAAGTTCTTAAGATTATTTAGGTAGCTCCTAATAAAATGTTCTCAAAAATCAGACAAGGAATTGTTGGAAAATACATTAAAGGAATGTTGATTCCCTGTTATCATCATATCTAAAATGTTATCTAGCCAAGGAGCAGGAACAGTATCATGCAATTTAAGTAACAATACCACACAAACAGAAATAGCAAACAGTTTAAAAGAAATGTATCACAAAACCCAAACACCTCTGAATAGAAGGTGAATGAAAAGAGAGTAACTTCTGAATAATTCAATAGGATTCAAACCACTGATGTTCTCACGTTTGAATCTCTCAGTTAACAAATGCTCAGGTACTCTGCTGGATGGTGTAATGAAGTAGCTCTGACACCACTTAAATATGACAGTGTATCATACACAATCTGTGTTTAGACAATGTGTGCACTTACATATTTATGTGATTTATCAGTATTATGGGTTAAATAGATGCAACCCAGTAAGGAGTTGTAACTTAAAGTAACTCCCAGCTCATTTATTTACCAGCCTCTTTTGCAGGCTCATAATGTACTGCCAACAGTGCAGCTGTGTAGGTGGGTCTAACCAAGTCTGAAGGTAAAGGAGCTGAGGTGAATAAAGGTGTTTGAAACTGCTACCTTCCACACAAGAAACTGTGACATGACATTTCAGCATGCTACAAATTCTCTCCTACATCTCCTCAGCTGTAAAGGAGGGCATAGGGAAAAATGTGATTCAAGACCTTTTAATATATGTAGAACCCTTGGGTACAAAGTAAGAACAGATTTTAAATTCTCCTTTTTCATCAAATTAACTTCATACATTTTACTGGTGTGACAAGTCTATAGGGCAGAACAAACAGATAATTCTATAACATGCACTATTTAAGCATTTCACAGGTTGATAATGTGACAACTCTGACTATTCACTGCTGTTTAGCAATGGCACTTCAGTGTCCTCGTGCATGCTTCCCATGAAACAGTCATGTCACTATCCATGAATCCAGGTTTGTTAAGCTTGTGTAATTTGATCTTGCAGATGATTTCAGCACAAGTACTATATGTGTTCTTAACATGCTTCTGAAACAATTTCAAATAATGACTGCCCCCAGATAGGTGTTACAAACTCCCAGTAAGCAGTTAGGTCTGATGGCTGAACAGGGAGTGGGAGCTCAGCTTTCAGATTGGTTATGCTTGGGAACACACAGGCCTTTTCAGTGACTGTGGCTTTTTGCATGCAAATGTAAATTTTGTACATAAAAGTCTATTCAGCCCAGCAATCTCCACTTGCATGGAGCTGCCAAGGAACGCCCAATGAAAACAAGTGTACAAGCATGCATTTCCTGTCCATCCCATGCCTCAGCCCGATTTTACTCACACTGACTCAGGGGGTCAGAACAGAGCTTGTTCTGGATGCTAGGAACTGTGGATGGAAAGGGTGCAGGAAGAGTTTTACTCATAACAAAATGTTACATTTAACAAAGCTAATTAATCTGAAACAAAAGGATGAATTCCATAAGAGGAGTTTCAGTTGCCTGTGGATCCAGAAGTACCACGTAGCCTTCCTCTGTGCAGAACTCTCAAGAGTCTGCCCAGCCCTCAGTCTGTGCTCAGGCTAGATTTAACACACAGTATAAATCTGTTATTTGTCTCAGCAACAGTCTGTGTTAAGTAACATAGCCTGTAGCACGTTCATGTTTATACATCTAGGCTTGAAAGTCATAAAGAAAAAGGAATTTTAAATTTTTCCATGAAAATGAAGTCCATACCTTCAGAGATTTTGGCTGTTACTGAATTATTAGAATATTCTTGGTACTATCATGAAGGATTACTAATGGCTTTGTCCTGTGCTGTCTGATTAACTATACTCCACTCCTTGCAAAAACTGATTGGGTTTTTGTTTGACACTCTCAAATTCAATGCAACGACTTCCAGCAAAAGCTGATTTATCACATAAAGCCTGTTTGGGCACTTATTAGCTGCATGTCTTCAGTTTCTGAAGAACAGAAGCTGAACGTTGTATAAATCTTGAAACTGCTCCTATTTAAGAGGATTTCATTAGCTAGTGGAGGTAGTTAATCATGGTAACAGCTGGTCCTAAGACACTGAGAACAGGATTGATCTTCCAGAGCTCTGACTTGCTTTCATTCATTCCGTGAGCAGCTGCAGAGGTTTGGTTTGAGCTGTGCCCATTCCCAGCTGTCAGAACACCAGTGGAAGGATAACAAGCTGTGTAAGCTGAGGTTACTCTTTACACTGCAATGGTTGAATGGCAGGTGTGGACTTCTTTACCTGTCTTCTGTCTGCTGTGGGGAAAGTTGGGAGAGCTGGAGCAGTAACATTTTAGACAAGGGCTTGCAGCTGGACACTCAGATTTCAGGCACTGCGTCCGTTCCTTGAACTCTTTGCAACTTTGAGGAACTCTCTCATAGCACTACAAATACTGAGGCCCTAGGCAAGTTTACAGAAAAGATGAAGTACTTTCAATAACACAAAGCCAGGCTTTAAAGCACTTTGAAATCTCTGTGTAATGGAGATCACTGAGCAAGGCACATGTGGAGAAATGGCTACGTGGGAAATGGGAAGGTTTCAAAACTGGCAACCTCTTGGTTTTCTCCTCATCATGTAAACAACCCTGCTGTTGTTTACAGCAATTCTTCTAAACAGTGTTACCTACCTCTGCAGAAACTTCTTGAAAACCCGTCTGTAGGCGTAGCCAGCTCTTCTGACTCGAATATTTTCTTTCAGACCCAAGTATTCCACTTGATGTTTTACCCTGGGGACAAAAACAATGCAAGGCTTAAAATCCATTTAATTTCAGCATACTTGTGGACTGAGGCATTCTTAAACATCTGAATCATGTTTAACTGTTGATTGCTAAAATTCATACACAGGTAAATGAATCTAATTTCGCACATTACCCTGCACACTGCATGGCAGGAAAGATATTCCAGGCAGGTAAACTACAGCACTGAAATAGATATAACAAGTTAACCTTAGTATTTTTTCCTAGTTTAACTTCCCATCTCCAAAATAATTTGTTTATAAATTTCTTAGGTAATAATAAAATCCATAAAAGGCCAAGTAACTATTACCAATACAATTACACAGCTGATATCTAAGGGATTGGGAAATTGTTTTGTATTCTCTTACTGAAGGTTTTTCCTATGCTTTACATAGCTCAAACAGCAACACAGTAACATTTTTTTCCTAGTTGTTATGGAGAAAAGACCAAATCCGATGGCTGGAAAAAGCCTCTGATGCCAAACCTTCACTACACAAAGAATCAGAAAGAAGAAAGCCAGGTCAGCATAGTGATGAAAAGCTAGAATTCCTCCTAATTTTACCATGCTGCAAAGGAAGGATTCGAGGATAGGAACAAGACTGGCTGAAGCCAGTAATGGATGACTCATCCATGGCACATTTTAAATTACAAACAAAAGCTGAGCTGGTACCAGTCCCACAGAAAGTGTTAATGGCTGTGGAGAAACTCTGCTGCACGTGGGAACTGAAGCACCATTATCCCAACACCAGCAGAGCTGCCTCACACCCAGCACTTCAGCCAGGTTCTAATCAGGGAACAAGTATGTGCCCATGAAATGCTAAGCAGAAGAACAGCAAAACAAAAAAGCTTTAGCATTTTTTCTTCCTTCTAGACCCATGACACATTTATGATTTTATGTTTCTTCTTACATATCCTGCTAGTCTACTGCTTAATGTTTGGTAATTTGATTTGAAGAATTTCAGTTGCTGATTTCCTTTGCATTTCCTTAATTTTCTCATCTAAGTCATATGCTGAAAGAAGCAATGTCAGCTTTTCACTGTTGCTGTTCTTCTACAGAGAAAAGTATAAAAGCTTTAGCTTTCAGCCTGAACTATAACAGTTTTTAAGATTTTAGTCCTGCAAGCTTAACAAACAGTATATAAAAGAGCATCTGTTTACATACAATTTTTAAAAAGTGAGCCTGTAATAAGCCATTTAATTTTGTTTTGCTTACTATTTCTCTGATTTTACAGAGGATTTTTCAAATCCTGAAACACTCTCAGTTAATTCAATGTTATTTCTCTAGCTATTTTGAAAAGTTAAATTTGACTATAAAATGTACTGCCTTTTTTTTTTTTTTGTTGAGACTTTTTTTTTCAAATGACTCATAGTATGAAGGGAAAAATCTTTTAAAATCCCTTGCTACAAATGACAAAATCCCTTCAGTTATTTCTTCTTTTTGAACACCACTTTTGAGAGGTATTTTACTAAATGATGAGTGATACTGCTCTTTTAGCTTAAAATAAAGACTACTACACATTTTAATCTTGCTGTGTTCAAGGAATCAAGTGTATTTTGTACCCACTCCAAGAATTCTGGTACAGTACAAAGTTGGTGGACAAAAATACATTTTCCTGTTTATAGCTTTCCCTCCTGTTCACATCTGGAATAATGCACTGGAGCAACAGTACTACTCCCATTTTCTTACTGTCTGCCAGTATCAGTGTCCAGCACTAGAAAATTTGAGACATTTTTCTGGTTTTTTCCTTTCCTTTCTGAGAAAAGACACACTGAAAATCTCCCTTCAGGCAGCAACCTCAAGCAGGTCAGGGTCTGGGAATTCAGCTAATGCAGCAGTTTTGAATACAAGTCCAAGTGGCTGTGCCAGGACCTGAACAAAAACACATTTCAAGAACACCCCAATTTCTGGACTAACTAAGGTATTATACAAGCTTTAGATATTACACAAGGCCTATGTTTCAGTGCTAAATATTCTGGAGTTATTCAACAGTAGCAGAAAGGTGGAGTTCCATGGCTGCATGAAGTAAGACCAGCTTTGTGAAAGGGTTTTTTCCTTTTTCAGTTACATTTTCATGGGCTAGTAAACCTGCTACTAATAAGCAAATTGCTACTCCCATTACACTGACTAAGGCAGCCTGTGTATGATGCAGCAATATGTGACCACAGAAGAAAATAAAACAAAAAAAATTTTTAAATCAACCAATCAGCAAAGTATTACATAAACTCTATTACGTTTTTTATTTCCCTCAAATATTTTTCACAGTAGATTTGAGAAACAAGATTAAGCTTAACTTTGAATTGTCACATGCATTTAAATTTCTTTTCCCCAGACCTGTCACTAAGTGCCCCAGTGAAGTCCTAGTACAATAGATGGGCAATCACAGATTGAAATGGAAGAATGTTGGGATGTCTAAACAGGGATGAAGGATTACCATTGTAAGCAGCACTTCCATTTCTGCCTGAGCTTGACAGTGTACCATCCTTTGTATTTCACTTGGCAAATACAGCAGCTACTGGTAACACACCATCCTCACTATAGGAAAACAAGAAGAAATCTTGCCCATTTTTGCTCCTAAAGGGGTTTCCTGAAAGCTGTCCTTTTCTCAGGACTAGGACTGGATTTGTTTCACTGGTTTCCTAGCAACACCTTCCACAATAACAGGCCTGTTTCCCAATATGCAAATGATTGATTTTAAAAGCCCCTCAATTTTTAACTATAAGTTTTATAAATACTTTTCCCAGGATCACTTAACTTCCTCCTTTGGTCTCCAATGTCAGTAGAAACTAAGTGCTGCACAGTAGGATTTTCAGGGTGGAAAAGCTAAAGAGGGTCTACATTTACTGCCAAGCCTCACTGAGACTCTGAAGGGCAGTCCCAACAGCTTCTCTAAGTGCTCTCCATCTGCATGTGACTGTGCTGGTCTGCTGGAAAGGCGGGAAGGGAATTCTGCTGGGGTTGTCCAAGAATGCTTTTTATCAGACTTTGCAAGCTGTTTCACCATGATAAAAATAACCACTTGCTTTATCAGCAATTTTACCATTTTCAGAAGTACTTGGTATATAGTAATGAATGCTACCTACACTAGGGCCCCACACAGCTTACACATCCTACTGAACACCTACCCCAGTGCAAAAAGAGCAGTATCTTTTCCACAGAAGAGGAAGGTGCTACAAGCACCATGTAGTTAAAGATGCCTTAAAACAGATGTGATAAACCAAACAGATCATTTAGACACCTATTTAATGTCTATATAATCACCTGATACGACATTCCAGTCAATTCTTTTTCAAGAGCTGGCTAATTAAATGTAAGTAAAACAGGAACCTTCTCCACTGTTGGTTAGAGACACTTTTTGGCAGGTTTGATACATAAAAGCAGATACAGATATCCTACTGGCTTTCTAGCTTCTTAATAGAAGCTATTTTCAAAGCATAAAGCTAAAGTTAGAAGTGATCATAATTCCTTTGGTGTGCACATTCTACATGGAAAATGGAGTCTTTAATATACTGGCTGTGTTACTCATGCAAATGTTGGTTTTTCACAACTGCCAGGAGAAGAGCCAAGAGCTGCATACACTAAGTGCTGATTTAGACCAAGTGACCAGCACTTATCTCCAAAGTTCAGGAGAGTTCATGCCAGATTTAATTTCTGATAGTTTAGAGAATGTAGTTCTGTTTGTAGGCTGTACAATTACAAATTAGGAATTTTTGTGGCTTCTTTTGACCATTAGCACTGCTCCTCACACACTCTGCTGACCCACACCTGCTCTCCTCCCAGTCTCGAGACTTCTTTGTTTCATTGGGTTTGATGCAGCGGATGTAGTGGGGTGTGCACTTCATCAGGGTGCCAACAAGGTCATTGGCTTGTTTCTGTAAAACAAAGCAAAACAACAGGGGCTGAGCTGAACAGGGGAAATCCTGAGGGAATTCTACAATTATCAACCATCTGCTGATGACTCCATTGGCTAGATATAGTTGCTTTTGGTCTTTCTCCAACAACCAAAGTGTCTTGGGATAATTTGCACCTCATAATAAACTTATCAGTAAATAGAAGGCACCATTATCTCCAGCTATGTAATACATTAAAACTGCTATATAAAAATATGGAGCAAATGCATCAAGTGAACCTGTCAGGGTGAAATGTGAGAAAAGAGGTTGGTAAAATATTGATTTGCAAGTCATGTGTAATCTAAGTGTGTATCCTACAATCAGTCTCCAAACAGACCCTGGCCTTGTAGCACCTGCTGCCTTATGCAAGGCACTCTGTGGTCAGTAGAGAGACAGCTGTTGACTGGGTGGGTGTTGGGTCAGGCATTTCTGCACTGTGTAGAGACCAGTTATGTGCAGTTACCTTTAGGACATGAGAGGCTGAGTGAGGTGGCTCATTCATCATGCACATGTAAGAACCATCAATTGCTCATTTTGAAAATTCATTGCTATAGGATGCAGGTGTATACAGCATTTAATGAACACTGATGTTGGGCAGAACAATTCTAACAATGCTGAAACAATGCATCGCTTTGCCATGAAGATACTCCTAATAGCTATCTTTAAAAATATCCGGACAGTAAAAAAAAAGAAAATATTTTTTAAAATTCATTTAGCCATTCATACACAAACACACAACCACATATACACACACCAACACTGCAAAAGGAGACATACTTTGATTTTGCTGCCTGCAGTGGTAGGACGGCCCTTCTTGTCCACTTGAAGATTTTCAGGAAACAGAGCCTTTATAAAAGGCCTAGGAAAGAATTTATAAAATAGGGTTGGCATAGAAAGGCGATTCAATGCAGGCACGTCAAGGAATATGCTGTAAAAGTTGATAGTTGAGCAGAATATAAATAGCTATTTCTATTATTCTTGAGTTATATCAAATCTATTTTAAGATTAGTACTTTCCACGAGCCTCATTCCTCACAGAGACCCCTTGCTATTTTAGTGAGCATTGAAAGCCATGACACCAGACATCTAGAAGACTTGAAGAAATGCACACTTCTTAAAAAATAAGCATAAATTAATTAAAATACATCACAAAAAAATGTTACTTTGTCAAAACAGTGCCTGTTCTGAGAGGACACCAGAGCACTGCCGGCCTTGCTTGAGGCCAAAACAAAGGCTGCCATTACAGCATTTGACTCTGACACTGCAGTGCCTCCCTTGGTCCAATCTGCAGAAATGAAGGTCGGGGTAAGGCAGTGCTGCTGCTCTCCCGCAGCACTGGGTATCTGCACTGTTACACAAAGGAGGTCAGCAGGTGCAAAGCAGAGAAGTGTGGCCCTCTGTGCCCCTCCGAACCACCACGGCATTCCTAGCTTGAAGCAAGTTTTGCTTACGTACAAATCACTGCTCTGCATGAGTTCAATCAAGTCCATGAAAAGAACATCTCGATTTCTCTCGCAGAATCCATCCATATCATAAGATACCTGGGCCAAGGTGGAAATTGATTGTTTGTGGTAAGTTGAGAACCCAATAATTAAAGAAAATTTAAATTCTGTCCTCATCAGTTGCTGTTCTGTACTTTTTGGTTAGTCTGGTATAGCTTAGATACTACAATGAGCACTAAGTTCTCGCATGTATTATTAAACATTTTCGCAACAAAGGAGCTTCATCCTTAAATATAAATTCCATATAAAGTCAAATTTAAAAAAACTTATGGAACTATTAAATGGAACATGATAAGTGAATTTAATACTGAATTTTACTAAGAAAATTTTTTGTGTAGTAAGGATTCACTGTTATTAACTGCAGAAAACAATGAATACTCTGAGAAATAAATCCAAACAAGATAGGACTGCACATTGTATTCCCATTTTATTGGTATATCATCACCTAAACATCACTTTTATATCTGAATTCTTTAAATTTCCTACTACTGTAATAAACAAATGAGATTACAATTAATGAAAGTCATGGGGCACTCATTTATTACATTTAAGTTCTGGTTCTGAGAGCAGCAAGGCTCAGACTCCTCTCTCCAGCAAGGGCCATTTGTGAAGGCATTTCTGTCCTAAGCTCCCTGCACTGTGAAGGGACACTGTCTCCTGAGAGAATCTGACTGTGCAAAACCAAGCCAGCCCTCTGCAGGGCTTCCCCCTTCCTCTCATTACTGTTCTCTTTGCTCATAAACACATTACAGAGAGCTCAGTGATGATTTTCCATGTTACCTTTCCAGCATAATGATGGATGATGAAGCCCTGGTTCCAGCTGTTGAAATGTTCATGAGTCCCAATCTGCATCTGCAGTTTCTGGAGCAGTGTCTGGTCAGCCCCTTCTCCCACGGCGTGCATTGTGGCACACACGTCATCTAAAATGCTCATAATCCCCGGGGGATTCTGATGTGGTGGGGAACAAGAACAGCAGCTCAAGTGAGGGGGAAAAAAGTTATGATGCCAGTTGTTTCCCCCAAACAGAAAGTTGTCTTTGCTACAAAAACACTAGAGCACGGTCAGGAAGGATTTCCCTCCAATCAAGTGAGATTAACTTTTACACCAATATGCAAACAGTTTAAGTAAGGAGAGATGGCACCTCATGGGATGACAGTAGGAAATGATGTAGGAAACAGTGATTACTGTTGAAAAACATCTCATTAACAAAAACATGAAAACCCTCAATGTCTGTTTAAAGTTTCTTTCCTCACTCCACCAAAAAGTGAACCCATGTCTGAGGAAAGTATTTAAATGGACATGCTGTAGTTTGGCAGAGTTAGAGCTAAATATCTGAGATTGGGAGGGAAATCTTATTCTCTTCCTAGTTATCCTCATATAGACAGAAAATGGGCAAAATCTGGTGTGCATTTAAGCACAAGCCACTCCAGTCTTTCAAAACTGTTCTGGCCTACATGAGGATAAAGAACTATCTGAGAAACACTCTACTTCTGACCTAAAGCACAACTCAACATTCGTTGTCATTCCAAAACAGAACATAAAGACTTGAGACTACAGAACAGTCTGTGGAGCAAAACCACAACATTTCCTTTATATACAATACTGTCTCTTCACTTGTTTCTGCTTGATTTGTGACAGCACCTCGAGGGAAAGGTGGTGCTGTAGCTTCCCCAAACTGAATTACATCTCCCAGGGACACAAAGAGCAGTATCTGATGTACAGTATGTCAGTAAGGTCATGATAAATTTCAGTGGATACAATTTTTTTCCCATTATTTTGTCTTTTTAGTCACATGTCAATCATGCTATGGTATAGTTCTCTTTTTGGATGGTATATCTTACATGACATATCTTAGGGCTCCTATAAGCATCTTATGTAAGATTTATATATAGATTTAGTATGACTCAGTAACTGAACAACAGTATTTGCATTTTCCTATGAACCTTCTTTACAGAAAAAGCAGTTGCCCAAATATTTAAGAGAAAAAATCTTGTTTTCTCCACCTGTTTGTTCTAAATACTTACCACTTTGTTCTCTATAAGGTCACACACTATTTTGTTGTTAAAGTATTCTATTGGTGTCCATCTAATTCCTTCTTGCACATATTCTTCCTGTTAAGTAAAAAGAAACAGATGCAAACATTCTTTTGCACTGTAGATGTAGCACTAGATTTACAACACACTCCACAGACACAAACTCTGCACTACTCATGTTCAGGAAGACTTGCCAAATGTATGACTGGGTGGAGGTGGGAGAAATGACCCTACTGATAGTTAAATCCAGCTCTCTGCTGCCTAAAAGATGAATTGGAATCCTACTCTGTTCTCCCCACACATTCCTTTGTCATTCACAGCCCTTCCGTGGTTACTGACAACTGCAGGAAGATTTCAGCTACATTTATTGTCAAAGCACTTTGCAAATAGTAACAAAATTACTTCTACAGTATCTTGACAGCGCACCTAAGTATCCACATCCTGATCTATTTTAAAAATTCAGATTGTGACAGGCACACTGAGGATCAGATCCCCCAGACAACACATTTAGAAATGTACATGAAATGAAGATGCAGCTTTTTATTCCTGTATGCAATTAGTGTATCTAAAAAGACACCTAAAGAAAGACTGGGGAAAAATCCATACTAAAATTTGATTAAATTGACCCAGTCAGTTGCACATACAAGGGCTCAGTAGGCACTCTGCAGGTCACTTGTGCACCCAGTGTCATGACTGGTTACTTTCCCACAAAGGCAATTGTGTCTGGGCAAGCCTGAAAACTCTGTCCCAAGGCCGGTGCCAGCCCTGAGCTCACACTGCACACAGGGCTCCTGTCTCAGCTGCATCCTGTCTGCCCTCCCATGCAGAAACAAAAAAGTGAGATTTGGCAGCAAGACTGTGAGTAGAGAACTGGAAATACTTTCACAAGTATTTTTGTATTTCTTTGATCTATTTCATTCTTACCTATACACACATATACATATATCAATACATACATTCAAAAAATAAAAAAGGTGTGGAGGAAATGAAGGAAAGTATCCCCAGTGAAATGTGTGTCATGCTCAAGGGAAGCCCAGGGATGGAGCCAGGCTGCAGCTTTCCAGCCCTGCCCATGAGTCAGACTGCAGCACGCCTGGGCACGGTCATATGACTGCAGCAGCAACACCGTGGGGTGCACTGGCTGCTGCACCACTCCAGCACAGAACAAATGCCTGCAGCTGATGTGCTTCACAGCTTTAGGGTCAGCCAACAACAAAGGTTGTTTTCTTTCCCTTTGTCTTGCTTAACAAGGTAGATCTACTGCTGTAGATGATGAAACCTCAATTCTTCCACGAGCTGAAAAAGGAATAGCTCATTTGTGAATTCCAAAATAATAAATGTCCAGTTACCTGCTCTGCCTTCAGTGTCAATTCAATAAAAATCTGCTGAAGCTTTTCATTTACAAAGTTGATGCAGAACTGTTCAAAACCATTTTTCTGTAGAAAAGGAAACAATGTAAAAATTAGTCTCCTGCCTAATATACAATAATTTTTAGTTCTTATGCTAGCAATAAGCTTCAAAGAAACACTGTCAGTGACAGATGGGTTGCTGACTTTATAGACATTTTGTGGAATCTCGCATCTTTCTTTTAAGATCAATGACTTCATTTCTTTGAAGTTTCTTCAATACTTCACATTTGTTAAGTGAGACATTACCAGTGAGATCACAATGTCCAGGGAGATGGGTTGGGATTTTTTTGCTTTTATTCTGGCCACAGGATCTGTGATTTTTTTTCTGGTTTAAATTTTTTCCCCTCTAAATTACAAAAAAACTCTCCTAGGTCAGATCTGCTCAAACCCCAAGTATTCCATTGCCATACCTGAAATATTTCAAAGCCATAAATATCAAGGACACCAATGTTATATTCTTCATGGTCCTTCTCCATAGCCTTATTAATAGACTAACAAAACAGAAACAAAACATAAAACAAAGTGTAGTTTATACAAATAAAATACATCAATATTCTTACATATTTATATTAAAATTCTTTTAAAATAATATATTTAAATTGAATACAAATATACAGAAAATGTTATTTTGCTTTCACTTTTTAATAAAGTATTACAAACAGTTAGGAAATGAACAGTATGTTATCCTGTTTTCCAGGTCAGTGAGCCTTTGGATCTACTATCTACAAAAATCTTTCCTTTTCACTGTAATTGGCTCAGTTAAATAAAAGGAGCCAAAAGAAAAAGAACAGCTGTAAGTCTGTTATTTGATGAATTTTGCTGAGGGTACAGTGAATCTCTTCATCTCACTCTGCATCCCCCTCCTGTGCAGGTCAGTGCTGGTACAGGCACAGTGGATGACAGGGCTGCTGTGAGGAGGGAAGCTCTGGGTCACTGCAGTTCCCCCATGGAGCAGATCCCTGCTGCACCAGGAGCATCCAGGGCTCCCAGCCTCCAGCCCAGCCCAGGGTCTAACTCTGAACGAGAGAGCATTTTAGCATGGAGAATGGAATTTGGCCCCTGGCTCCACCGCCAAATCCTGCTGCTGAAGGGGCTCTTTGCAGGCAAGTGGGATCAGAGAGCAGGGGAGCACAACCAGCTAATTCTGCTCTGCTAAGAAGGAGGAATCAGACTCAGAGAAGTAGGGATGCTGACAGGAAGGAGATCAGGATCCCACACAGGACAGTCACAGCAGGAGCTTGCAAGCACAGCTCGTGTCAGAGCAGTGCCCTGTGTTTGGTATCCATGGTCACCCTTCCCACTGCACTGGGCAGGCTTGGGCAAAGAAATGACAGGCAAGAAAAGGCCTGCAAGGAACATTCCTAGTGCCCTTGAACTTGTTTTGATACTTCAGTAGAATCAAGCAAATCCAACTTACATCCACCAAGTAATCAAAAACACGGGAATGAAGGGCCTTGGCCAGGGCATCCCTGGTGTAGCAGGCTTGCTCCACATTTAGTGTGACGTTAATGGACTCAGATTTGCCTCCCCACTTGCTGTCCATCTGTCTGCTGGTCAGTTTTTCCTTCAGGCGGTCCTGGTTAATTCCCAGGAGAAAAGCAGGGAAAGCTAAAACTGCAAGAAAGATCAGGATTATGACTTAAAGACTAAATACAGAACAAAGAAAAAAATTAACTTTATCTCAAATAACAATAAAACTTATGGAAAAAAAGAGGAGCAATTTATGTATTCAAAATTTCCCTATGCTCCTCAAGGACATTTTCAACTCTTTACTTACATGGATTTCAATTAAGATAAATGACCTTGAAGTAAAATAGTCAGCTATTTCTGTACCTTCAGTCCTTCAAACATGTAAGCTGCCACAGGACATAGTTTTGAACTGCGTGGTTCAAACAAATCACTCTTGGAGGATTTGGAAATAAAATTTAGAGCTCACACATGAAATAAAATTGACACCATTGAAAATTCTTTGTAAAAATGTTTAAAATGTAATAAACAGTAGGCTGTTTTCTCATATCCTTTCTCTTTCTTCTTATAAATTAGGACATTGCAAAAAGTTTTCAATTACCTTGCCTTTTATTTTTTAATTCCTTATTCTGTAAGTACTTTGGCAATTCTGTTTCCCCTTGTTTAAAAGTAAAGCACAAAAAGACATCTGTGCCATAAGCAGCCCAGGGTCTGGTATTCTCTGCACTCTCAGCACATGGTGCAGATGTTACTGCAGGTGTCACACACCTTAGAGAGTGGAAAAACAAAAGTGCCTTGAAAGCAAATGGAAACAGCTCCTGAGGAAAACTCTTGGAGTTGGTACTGCACCTCCACTAAACCACATGATCCTCTAAGAGTGCTTCCTCCATGTTCCATTGGTTTCAGATCTGCTTTACTGGTGTGAAGAGGATGTAAAATAATCACTAAGGTGGGCGCCACTTGTGCTTTACACATCCGCAATGTCACAGCATGACTTCACTAAACCCTTTAGTACATTATTCCAAAAGTATTTTTAAAACTGGAAATAACCACCAGCTTTCTAAAATATGATTTATTACCATCAGGAAACTGATTAAATTTACTCTGGGGTACCAGGAACCACACAAACAAAGTTGAATCACTGGCAACATCTCTGGTAATTCAGAGAACTCAGGATGAAGAGCACATGAAAAGGTCAATCATCCTATGCTTTACCTTGGGAAAGAATGTAGGCAATTACAGACCACCAGATACGCTCACATATACTGTTAAGATGCCAGGAAAAATGCTTAACCAATACTACTGGTAAGAATTTATGAAGACAGTCTAATGGCAAGGAGCACCATGCAGAGCTCAGAAACTCTCCCTTCCCAGTGCTAATGATTTACTGTAAGGGAAGAGTAGCTGGCCAGCACTTGATACAACTTCACATTCCTAAGATGCCTGATTGTTTTCCCTAGTTAGGGACCATAAAGTTACAGTCTGGAAATTATTATAAAGCAGGATATGCATGTAATTGAAAAAATGATCCTCAAAGAGTCATCAGTAGCATTCAGTGGAATAGTTTTAAATACACTCTGTGAAGGAAAGCTGAAAAGACTGGGCTCACTTCCTGGGCTTCCAGGAAGTGAAAAACAACCCTTTCAATACAATGCAAGTGTAAAGAGGGAGAGTTTAAATTCTTTTCTCCTTCCAAGAGAGAAGTACTATTATTTCCCATGATTTGTAGCATGGAAGATTTCCAGCAAATAATAACTTTTTTAATCTATTAATATAATCAAAAACTAGAGCAGATAGCAATCACTGGCAGTTTTAAAGATGTATTTGTCTAAAGGTCTGTCAAGAATGGTCTGTACAGATTTGATTCTGACTCAGAGTAGAGTTATTGGTGTCCCAAAGAATGGCTTTACATGTTTTTCTGCAATTGGCTGTATTAACAACCAGAACACTACTGACCAAATTCTTAAACTTTTTATTATTTCAGGCTTACACAAAGCAGGACTGACCAGTGGTGCTTTATCTTTTGTGGCTATGCAGGCTATAAATGCTTTACTATTTAGTTGGTTAGGATGAACAGTAAACTGGGGGGAGGACTAATGGAGAAGAGAAATGAGACCAACTTTCATCTTCATAATGCAGAAATTACGTGGCTACTTCTTCCCTGGCTTCTCTAAAATCAGTATATTTATGTGTAAGTTTGATATTCATTCTACTTTCTAATTTTTTCCCATGTATTATTCATACACAATTTATGCATTTGTATCCCAGGGAGCAGGAGAAACATGGTGGACATGGTTCATCACAGAAACACATTCACTTCTAATGATTTATTTCCAATTAATGTCTTTGCCATTTGTTATTTTGATGCAACTCGCTCTGTATCCATCTTGTATGGCTTTCAAATATCTTGATCTGATTGAAAGATTTAACACTGTGATTTAAATTGAAGCACAGTAGCTCATTCGGAATCAAAAGGCATATAAATACAATGCCAAAAATGTTTTTCCCTGGGTTCACTTAACTTCTTAATTTGAGAGACTAGGAAGGTCAAAAATTAGTAATTTTTATTTCCCAATTTCATAAAACAAATAGCAGGAGAATGCTAATACAGCTGAGTGTGAAGCTGACTGCACAAGGTAAGTTAGTTATGAATAAAGTATCTAAAACTAAACAAATGCAATTTTCCTAAACATAAGACCCATTCTGAACCAAGAATTAAGAGAACACACAGGTGTGTGTAAGGTACTGTTATGTATGTTGTGCTTATCCACTCTGTCCTTAAACTATCCAAGTAGCATAAATCCACATTAGATGCAAGGTGTAAATCACAACAAAAACATTTAAAATTTAAAATCCATTAACATTCCAACACCTTGCTGCTGTGAGCCCAGCTGCTACAGGACAGAGCATGTGCTGAGGGACACAAGGACAGGGCACTGTGGGAAAGGGAATTGTAAAGAAACACTCAGTAGCTGTAGCTAACAGTGAGGTATCAGTGGAGGAATTTGAGAGAGGGAACATAACTGCAAAATGTAAAGCCTGCATTTCAGTTCAGCTCTGAACCTCTGTTTGCAGGACACATGCACACACCTGTATGGCTGCCTGGGCCCAGGGACACCCACAGCTGGGAGCTGCTTTCACAGGACAGGGAGGCCACACAAAGCACACAATAAACAGGGGGTTTTATGAATGTATGCTGATGCACTGAAAGAAGCAGAGTTCAAGCCCTTCTTACAGTGTCTATTATTTCACACTCAAAGTTCAGAACAGGATTTCTCAAATTCAAAATCACACTCTGTTTAAGTCAGTGGCCTTTTACAAGACAAAAGAGGGGCCCTCAGCACCTGGTTTTGGCAGAGACTCTCAATTGGCAGCCTCACATTCTAAGAAACTATGCTCTGTTTGGATAAGCAGCTCTAAATTGCAGTTCACCTTCTGCCATCTGGGCTGCAGCCCACTGCTGCTCCTGTAACAGTTTCCAGAGGTACTTACACTCCTCGCTCTCCACTCCTGCATAGTTGCCAACTTCTTTGAAGCTGATGTTTCCCAAATGCAATATTCCTGCCACTATCTGCAGTACCAATGCCTGCTCCTCTGCAAAGATCCCAATCACACTCATTGCATGCTGGCAAGAAAAACAAACAAATTTGCATCAGTCGAAGACTCTTGTCTTAGAAATCCTTTTAAAATGTTGGTGTTAAAAAGTAGAGTTATTCAAAGCAGTTCAGATTCCTAATGCAATCAAATTTCATTAAAGCTGAAGTTTCAAAGGGTACCAGATGTTCTACTTCAGCATTTCTGTATTTTTTTTAATTAAATACAGAAGCATCTACACTTTTTAGAAGATGCATTAACAAAATAAGTTCCGGAAAAAATAAACACCTGCTTTAAAGCGTCACACTAAAAATAAATAGTTTCATTGCAAACTGGGAAACAACGAACTTAAGGGACAATAATTTTATTCCTTCTACACAGTCATTTACCCACCAAGACTAAGAATTGTGAAGTTGTACTGAATGACTCTTCGGCCACTTACTAGAAAATCCCCAGCACCCTGGGTTTTGGAGCTCAGAGTACATGACAACTTACAGAAGGTCTTCTCAACAAACTGTTTTTCTAAAATACCAAATAAGCTCCAATACAACAGTAACAGTTATTTTTTTAGGCCTTTAAATGTGCTACATACATAAATGTGTTAATACATCTACTTTAAATAGAAAATACCTAAGAGCAGGACACCAGCATTTGGCAGGTCACACAATGAACTGGCAGCAGCTCTGGATAAAGATCCCTGATCTGTGCTTTCACACTCCCTTTCTCCAGCTTTTCAGCTGTACTGTTTTAAATAAGCATGGAAGGTCAGCCAGCACTGGTAATTCAGCTAAAACAGAGCACTTTTTTTTAATTTTCTTCTAATGGAAGTTCCTCGTTTTGTTTGCATTTTCACATTTTTCGTACTACATATTATCTGTACCAGTTAAATTTCATTAAATTTGCACCCTTCTGAAAAAGAACAAACTGAAAATCACAACAGCTTTCTACAAAACCTGTCTTCAGGGTTAACATACCTCCTGCTCAGGGCAAAATACAACTAGAATAAGTTATATCTACATTAATTTCTCATTCCCACATTAATAGATCAACGTCTTTGTTAAATATGAACGGTTAAATGAACATACATCCACAATTACACAAACCATATGGTAAAGAACTCACCAGTGTTTCTTGGAAATCGGATTTGTCATTGATGTCATCGACTTTGTAGGACCCAGAGAGACTCAGATAGTAATAGTAGTCCATACTGGTAATGCCAAGGCTGCTTTTTTGTTCTGAGGAGGCCCCTTCAATTAGCTGCAGAGTAAAAACCCCCAAATTAGGGATCACCCAACAATCTCCAGCAGAGATGAGCAGGTCAGAAACAGGTGACTGAGCCTGGAATTACTGGAAGAGATATAGCTGGTGCTGTGCCAGGGATGTATCCTTCCTACCTTCTGGTAATTGCTTAACCCTAAAGACCAGGCTCTCAAGTCCATTCCCACAAATGGTTTAGTTCTAACCTCACAACTAATAAATAGCTAAAAGTGTCACTGCCTTCAATGCCTTCCATTATCTTTAACTCATTAAGAAAAGGCAAAATGGGTTTTCCATTCACAACGTGCTCCCTAAATCCTTAGGAGCGATTTGTTTTCCACACCTGCTGCAAGGCAGGCACAGCTGACAGCACGTTCAGAAAGCATCACCTGTGGCTCTCTGTGAGGACAAGCAGCCTTCACACTCCTCAGACCTATGCAAAGACCATGCAGCCATGCACAGACACAGCTGCACCAGGGAGGAACAAACCTCAAAAAAGAGCTGTCAAAACCTCACGATCTCGCAACCCTTGTGTCAAACAACCTCTCCAGGACACAGGAAAAGCAGCAGGACAGGACAAATTGTACATATACCTCGGAAAAGGAGACACACAGCTCCTGGAGCAACTCCAGCGCCAACTCAGCTTTCCCTCCTGGCAATGGCACTTCAACTATATGTGAAGCTGGCTGCTGCCACTTACAAAGCTCTGTCTTGGCCCTAGTTTTGTAGAGCTTGATCAGCAGCACTCCAGCAGGTGAGGACCGTGCACATCAAAGACCCCTGAAGGCCAGCCAAGTCTTTTCAAACACAAAAACCAGGGATACTTGGACAATCCAACAAAGAGTATTATCATAAATGTCTCAGAAAAATAAACTGAGAATCAAATTTCTCTTTCACAGGAAGTATAGGCCAATACAGAGATATATAAACTGGCCTCTCTCTCTATATATATAGGCCAGTTTAAATAGAAATCTGCTGAAAAGTTCTCATTTTCTATTATATTCTCCTAGACTTTTCCATATGGGAATTCACAATGAGTTTCTAAGCAAGGCTTTGAAATACTGCAGTATTCTGTTCTGAAAGGCAGCCAGGCAGGTCTATGGCAGATGGTGTCTCACCATGTTACTGAGCTTCCCAGCAGAGACCAGGTTACCCTTGCAGTGTGCACTCAAATCTCACTGCTTTGAGAACAACTATTCAATCAAAAGGAGAAATGGGTACTAGATACTTCACATAACTCAAAAAGGACTTAGACACTTCTGACCTGGTAAAAAATGTGAAAACTCCTCTCTCCAGGATTCCTCATTACAACTCGAGATTTTTCCAGTAGGAAGTTGGAGATTTTCCCTCCATCTGGTTCTCCACCTGGGCTAAACTGTATTTCAAAGTATTTCCCCTGCAACAAATAATTCAAGCGGTTAAATGATTAGTAAATGCAAATCCAAAATTGTGCACTTGTACTGTATTCCAAGCAAGGTTACGAGGGTATTTCATCTTTATGGATACCTCAAGGTACAACCTAAGCTTAGACTCTTGAACCACCACATCTTTTCTGCATTTATATAGCTCGACATGAACACATCCCAAGTTAATGCAAATGTAGACAGATCAGTGGCTTCTCTTCACTGCTGAGACTCTTGCTCAGTATAAAGGAAACTATGAGGCTCCCCTACACAGCAGGTCAGTTTAACAGATTTACAACCAACAGCAAACTGTTCTGCCTGGAAGCAAAGCAAAGGCACGTTCTCTTGCTTTCAGGGAGACAATAACTGCATTAACACTCATGTTAGCCAAGGAACACATCTCAAATTTTTAAAGCCTATGTGTAACTTTTTCAAATGGAACCTGTGGTGTGCAATTTAGTGAGCAGTCACTTCATGAGATTATCTTGACCCTTCTGGAATGATGGACTGAAGGTAATTCCTGCCTATTGCCTGTATAGTATTAGTAAAGGCTGCAGCCTTGGTACTTCAAAAACTGTACCCAGTACATATAGAGAAAGAAATGCACAACCTATACAGAATGGAACAGAAGCCTCAGACATTTACCATGGTTTAAAACACACTTTATATCTTATTCAGATTTACTCCACCTGCAGTAAATTTGTATTATACCCCTGAACACTGTCTCTGTAATAGCACACAAGAGTAAAGTCATCTCAAAGGTAGAGGGACTTACAAATCTGCTGGAGTTGTTGTTCCGTACAGTTTTTGCGTTCCCAAAGGCCTCCAGTAAAGGGTTGGATTGTAGAATAATATCTTTAACATGCTAAAATTTTAGGAAATGAAAGAAATGCAAATTCAGAAATAGACTTTTTTAAAGTTCTTACAGATTTTCTAAAAAAAAAAAAAAAACAAAACCCATGACATATAAATTATATATTAAAAAGGCAAGAAATCCTGCATCTGTAAAAAATTCTCTTGATCATATAAGGAAGAGAATCCAACAATTTTTCTTCCAGAACTTTTAGTTCCTGTTTTCAAGGAAAATCCTACAGAATTAAACAAAATGCCTGAGGCTAAAACCTGGCTGTTTTGTGCATTTTTCTGTCAATCAACACAGCTGATAAACTGACCTGTTTTTTCCATCATCTTCATTTTAGACCACATTTACACATGAACATTTAATTTTCTGGGGGGATCTGGAACCACAACCAATGAAGTCAGAGTAGCATAAAATTTAGGAATCTGCCAGTGCTTCAGCAATCCGTTTTGGGATTACTGATAATGCTATCCAGTTGTCTTAGCAAGCAAAGTAATGTGTTACTATTGTCTCTTTATCTGGTCCTGAGAGCCTGAAACATGGAGAAGACATCAGCTTTGGAAAAAACCCAGTGTATGCTGGGTTGTGAAAAGAAGATGGAATTTTATTTCAAAAGAAATGCTCAAGGCATCCTACCAAACTCATCAACTCTAACTCTGTAATTACTAAGAGATTTTTTAAATTTTGTACAAAAAGCTGGAATCTTTGAAATAAAATATTTACTATATAAAGAATATTTATTGCAAAAATAACACAATGCATTCTCTCTCTGGATCATTCTCTTGGTTACTGAGTTATTCTCTGCAATGGTCCCAGTGTCACTGTTGAGCAAAACTACACAGAAAGAACACACTCAACATCAGAGACTGCAATAAAGCAAAAATTACAGTAAGCACTCAACAGGAGCAGACGGGTAAAAGCAGGCCCTACCTACCAGTGCCTGTCAGTGAAGGACTGACACTGTAATGTCATCAAGGGAATTTTTATGGCTATTTCACTCAATTAGCCTTAGTTCATAGGTAGAACAGACATCAACAGTATAGTTATTAACAAAAGCAACTATTTGTTATTTCAGGCAGCTTTCACACACCCTAGTTGTGCCTAGGTAACCTCATAAAACAAGGTGGCTTTGCTGTGCCTCTTTGATGTATACACACAAATCAGAAATTTAAAGGAAGCAACAGAAACTCAAAAAGCCAGGTCAGTTTTCAATAAAATGCCAACACAGGAGGAAAAAACCATGCATCTACTGAAAGGATTGATTGCTCTTAATCTGGTTTAGAACAATTAAAGTACCTCTTACCACTTAACTAAAAAAAAAAACAAAACAAAACCAAAAACCAAAGACAAAACCCACCCATTTTGCAGATGCAATTCAGCATAAGGGCTACAGCACCTGGAGCAGAGCTGATTCTGGCCCTGTAGCTGTCCCTGCCATGGCTCCCATGCAGCATCCTGTAGGTGAGCAAAGCTGCCCAGCCCAGGGTCTCTGCCTTAGGGCCCACGTGTTTCTGGCTGCTCATCCTCAAGATACCCAGGTCAAAAGAGCCTCTTATCTGGCAGTGTCTGCCCCCACACCCTTTGTCATTCCACCTCTCAAGGGAATCTTTAGACTAAGCTTATGCTTCAGTATTACTGTGTATCAACTCACCTGTACTTTAGGACCACCTCCTGAAATTTTGGAGATATAACTCATGATATATTTAGCAGCTACAGTCTTTCCAGCACCACTTTCCCCACTATAGAAAAAGAAACACAAAAATGTACACATTAGTTTTTAAGTAACTCTACAGTGGGGTAATTTGAAGCTCATCTTGTCCAACCAAGGTGAAGCACGTTAATTAAAAACATTCAGACTGAGTAACCTGGTAATACAGACTGTGATACAGTGTGGTAGCATGGTACTTGGATATGTTTTTGAGTACAGAACTCTGAATACACCATCTTGCATGGACACCAGAACCTCTGTGAGACTCCATGGTCAGAAAAGCACTTACACTGAGAAACATCTACTTAAACCAAGATGCTCAAAAGACAATTTGTGTGTTAAAGACTCAACTCCCATCTACATTTATGGGGATTTTAGGTCTTGACACAAAAACTAATTTAAAAATCTGAGCTGCGCATGCCATGCTAGATACCTACTTCATTTTAGTAATTTTTTGTTTTAGGCGGTCCTAAATAGAATAATGAGGCATTATTAATCACATCCTGAATGACGGAAGAACTACCTTCCTGTTCCTATGCCTCTTGGCATAGGGTACAAGAAGTTTTAATATCCCATATACTAGCTCTCACAATTCCTTCCTTCCTTTATAATATTTCACTTCAATGGTGAATGGTGTTTACAACATCAGCAGCTTTGCCTTCTTGCAATCAGTAAGTTTCTCAAGAGGGAAAGAAGACTGGCATGCCAGACAATCCAACCTCCCTTCACTTCATCCCTTAAAGCTTCTTCCCTTCATTTCAACAAAATTCCTCCAGACTTCATAAACCTTGGTGCAAGTCAGCTCTGACCTTAATGCATTTCTCGTGACCAGGACAACTACACCAAAGCAAAAAGAACAACACACAGATGTTGGGTCAACATCACAAGACGAGCTAAAATAGTTTTCTCTTTTGTGAAAATCTGTGCTATCTTTAAACTCCTGAATAATTTCAGTGAATGTTGTTGACTCTTCTATCCTGCGCCCACTTGTTCCTGGACATGGATCAAATGCACATCTTTTCCTGCACAAATTTTAGCTACATCTGCCAAAGAAACATCAGCATGTCCTGTACAGGAAAGGGACTCACCGAGAACGAACAACTCAGAGCTCCTTATCAGCATGACTAATAGACACATTTTTAAAGGTTTCATTCTGGAAAATCTCCCCAAACTGCCAAGCTGCAAATGTAATTTTACTTCTTTAAAGCTTCCAAACAATACAGAAATACCAAAAGGCTCTTTAAAAATTATTTTCCCAGAAATGTTTTCATGCTTTTGTCTTCTCTTGACTACAGTTTTACAGATCAAACTGAAAACCTGAAAGGGTGAAAAAGTACTTACTGAGCATCCATCTGTGGAGCACAGATCATGATTATTATTATTATTCTGAGTCACCTTTTCCTAACAACCAAGAAAGCCTGTATTATGCATATCTACTACATTCACAGGGACAGAGTTCGATGAATGGCAAACTGCTTTTAAAAGTTCAAATCATGAATAGTTCAATAATTAAAATAACATTTCTTCAAAATCTGCTGGCAGTAAATTTGTTCTTCCTGTTGTAAAACCAGACAAACCAACTGAATCTGAATCATCTGAGCTTACAAATTGCAGTTTTTAGATGAGTACAGGGGAGGATCCAGGGCCAAACACTGAATAAATCTGATCAGTTATTATTTATCACACAGTAAAACTATAACATGTTTCTGTAAGATTTTCTTCAATGCATCCATTATCCATCTCCTCCTTGCTCAAATATTAAGTGTGGCTTGTATTTCTTACTGCCTAGTGTCTGCCACAGAACTGCCCTGGAGCAATAAAGCCATTTTAGCCTCTGTTTCAACATAAGTGGTCCTTTCCAGTAACCTAATTTGGCCAAAAGACTGCATTCCAGAGTTTCTTTAGATTTATGCATGCATACAATGTTTTTCAGTTTTAGGTTTTTATTGATCAAAGACCAGCAAATTGCTCCAATTAAACTAGAATAAAACAACAAGATTCATTATTTATGAACCTAAGTAGCTTTATCTGATGGGATGGTATCCTGCCCCTAGTAAAGCTCAGGTATTCAGGGAAATTGTGGCATTCCTGCCAAATGGTTCTCATGCAGCTGCTACCTATAAATCTTATTGCTCTGCTGCTATTAATGCTATTTTAAGAAGATGTAAGAATCATCTAACTTGGTCGTTTGAAGTGTGTTGGAAGTATGGAGATTTTTAGAGCTTGAAAAAATTCTTAAAATGGCTTAAAGTGGACTCTGTGTGTGACAATTTTCTCAGAGACTTTTCTTGCTAAAAATAAAACTAGCACATAGTCTGAATCACTAACAAAAATTATAATGCTGTGAAAGATATATTGTTTCTTCTAGCACTATTTGCCACTTCAGAAAATGACATTTTCTTCCACAAAGTCAATTAATACTCAGCTGAAATCAGAATAAGACTACAAACACAGAAGGAAATGTTTTTTGCTCCTCGCTTCCTTCCCAGAGGAAACAATCAGTAATTAGAGAAGCAAGATCCAATACACAGCATCATCCTTCTCTCTAAAATTAATTTTCAGAGTGACATTTAATATGTATCCATGGCTGTAGAACAATACAAGTGATGCTTATCTACCTTGCCAGGACAATGTAGAAGTTTTAATACCAAATATTTATAAAGAACTCTTGGAACTGCCAGTAAAGAACACTGTATATGTAAAATACTCTGATGTATTTGGATAAGTTCTTTAGTTTGTTTACACAGAAAATTTACTTTCTGCAATTATGTTTAGAGAAAGCTGAGTAGCATGATTTCAGTGAAATACTTTTCCCTTCTGAATCAGAGCTTTAACCTAACTTATCTTACAGTCTTAGGCTTATGTTTCTACTACTTCCTCAATAAAATTCAGCTGTATTTCCAGTCAGGTTCTTTCCAGAATGATCAGTCATTTGAGTCTTCTGGAAAGCTGAGATATAGAAGCTGACTAGAAATCTCATACTGAATTTTGAACTTAATAGATTTAAGATAGACATGAGCTGTTCACTAAAAGCAGTTTGGGTGGTAAATGATCTTCTCATTAACTCCTATTTGCAGTATATAAGATGTACTGTCTTTTCAGATATGCAGTCATCATACACTGCTTTCCTGGACTCAAATGTTGCCACACAAATGGCAAATGTAAACTAAAACTACAAACAAGAAAAACTGCTTTAAAGCAACAGCAACATCTCCTGGCAGGGATCACAGAATCAAAGTGAAAATAAAGTCCTCAGCTTTATAAAAAGGTAAAACCTTAACAACACTCTGAAGAAATGCATTTATTGCTACATAGTAGAAAAATACTATTCATAACCTCCACTCTCTCAATTAAAGGACAGTGATAGCCCAAAAGGAATTAAAGGCACGAGAGACAATTCTTCATAATCAAAATCTTGACTGGGTAACTCCTTGTTGATAGTCTGGAAGGGCTGCCATGCCACACAGGGCAGAGATGCCAACAGTCTCTTTTAATTGCCACCGACAAGCTTAGCTCAAGAAAGGTCTAAATTAAATACCATGCCTCAGTAAAACACAAACTGAATGAGAAATAAATTCCAGGATAGCCGTGTTACCCCTGTGAGTGAACTTCCTCTGCACTCCTGCCCATGCACACAGAGCCAGGGAAGACCTGGGGCCACTGCTCCCTCTTCCCACCTAAGCACTCCCTGCTCCTGGACTCAGCCCAGCCCAGAGGCAGCCCATGAATAATCTCATTGTTTATTTACTCTGCAGCAGCCATGCAAAGCAGCTCAGCTGCGATTAGACGTGTGCACATGTAACCTTCTTAACACATATGCAAATACGCTGGAATTACTCAGCTAATGAAAAAGCCTTCCCTGGCCTTGGAAAGGTTGTTTGGTAACAGTTTTTCTTTTTAAATTAGTATTATCATATGAGAAGAGATTATTTTTGGTTGCCACCTAATCCAGAATTTCAGAGAATTGCATTTTCTTTTGGATCTGCTTTCCCAGTGCATTCACTGACTTTTGAAGAAGATGAGTTTTTTTCCATCAGTGTCTAAATGCATTTGGAATTAATGTCCAGGTGAAAGGTGTTCTACCTACATTAGGGACCCTCCTTCACCTGCCTGGAAACACAGATCTACTCTGTGGGATGCATGTCCCCTCCCAGGTTTGGAGGTAGATGCCACAGGTGCCCAAAGCACACGGTGGGAGGGCACAGCAGGTGTGCACATGTCCCTTCCCCACCACCTTCTGTCTCCATTCCTGAGGCTCCATATGCAACAGAAGCCAGACTTAGCCTTTGTGATCTGGCTGTGAATAGGGCCAGTCTACACCTTATTTCTTACCTTCTCCCTTTGCACACCTTTCTTTGCAGGGAAATCTACTTTGACAAGGAGAAACCTGGGTACTAGCTGGTTCTGTTCCTTCTGTTCTACCAGGGATTTTCAGTGGAGTCACTCCAAATTCATACTAGTTATGAAGCAGAGATGCAGGAAGCACCTCACTATAACCATATTATCATCACTCATTTTCCACAGGACAAATTTTTACAGCAAAACCTACGTTTCACTGAACACAAAGGTTCATTTGGAACTGCTTATGCTCAGCAGCTTCTGTGGCACTGACGAAAGACAGAGTTGTGTGTCAGTTTTTTGAGAATCATCAGTTTAGAGGCAGAAATGGTAAAGCCCCTGGCAGCTATTATGTGAAACTGATGGAGTGGTAGCAGACTCTAAGTTAGGCAGAACATTCATTTCAGTCAAGGGCTGCAGCATCCTAGAAGCTGCCAGTCTGCAGCAGTTTCAGTGCCTTCAATAAAACACAAAGCAAGCAAACTCCAAACTTCAAGAAACTTCCTTCCAAAGCCAGCTCTGCTAGTTGGAAATAGTGATAACATTAAATCAGAAAATACAAGATGTATCTAAACAGTTTAAATCAAATGTGGTACAAAAGATTAAAATATCAACCAAACAATTTATTTAGTGAGCAGCTGAGTTACTTGATTTATTATTTATAAAAAGAATTTTTCATGTCCTAAAAAATCAAAAAATGAAAACTACTCGTAAGTCTAGTCCACAGTTTCTACAGTGTTTGTAATAAAAATACCAAAGGAAAAATAAATGTGTATGCAGAAAAAAAGCATCTGAAATGTCCCTTGCAAACATAATTCTTCTTGTTTCAGTTTTTCACTAGATTTCAATTAACACCTGCAGACTTTGAATAGGCTGTGCACACACTGAGAGAAGTTTCACTCTGCACATACAAAATGCACATTCCCAAGAGCATTCAAGTACATCATCCAGCTTCTAAGTACAAGAACTCTCATGTAAAATTAAAGCTCTAAATTTGTATCTCAGATCTGCATCTCAGAACTCTTTCAATGTGACTCAATGCATGCATTGCACTGTGGGGCATAGCACAGGATCAAAAAGTAGGGTTTTTATTCACAATCCACAACAGCTCAAAGATTTTCACTATAAATTTAGCTTCATGTGAAACATCCCACTCTCTGGGATGTTACTTTATGCCAAAAGCAAAATCCCAATTTTACCCATTTGTAACAGGTCTCAATTTAGACTGCATGTGTCTAATAAACTTCAGCACAGCAATTGGTATCAGTTCTCCAAAGAGAAAGGCTGAGCTCAGGGAACAATTCAGCCATCCCAGTGACAGGCAGGAGAGCTCTGGGCTTTTTGTTTCCTATATCCCAGGCACCCAGGAGCAGGGAGGCCCTCCTTGGACCCAGCAAACTGTTACCATCTGCTTGGCCTTCCCAGCTGCAAAATCCCTGCACAGCCCTGGCAGGCCCCACCCTGCTCTGGGGAGGGGTAAAGGGCAGCTCCAGGTGCTCTGCACTGCACCTCCCCAGCAGCCCTGTCAGAAGGGGCAGAGGCTCCCAGCTCTTGCTCTCCACACATCTTCCTTTATCACACACCACCTATAAAAACCCACAGATAGCATAACTCTGGTCCCAAAATTCACTTTGACTGTCACTTAAATAATGCCTGACATTAAAAAAGTTTAGTAATAATTCTACAGTGAATTCCATCGTTTAATAATTAAAATAGATTAAAAGTGAAGACAAAATTAATTTCCCAGTATCTCTTGCCTTTTGTCTCTGAGTGAATGCAAGTAGAATTCCAAAAGGAACAAAAGACCATGATAAATGCAGTCCATGTGGGATTGCTGGATTTAACAGTGTCTGGTTGTACAGCTGTTAATCCAGCCCCCTCATGCAGTCATTCAAGCTGTTGTAATTTTGGTATTGGACAAGAAGCTGGCTGTGTGAGTAAGAGATTTCTTGCAGTTAAGCTATCATCAGGATTTTAGTGGAAAACAAAAAGGAGGGTCAGAAAATACTTAGCTATCACCGAAAATCCCAAAATGTCAATGTGGACAGAAGATTTTTCAGGATATAATCAACTTTTCTGCTTCTTCAAGTTAAAACACCATAAGAAGATAAAATATTTTTTACCAATCTCTTTCTTACCTAATAATGACACACTGATTTTCTCTGTCAATAATCATGTTTCTGTACATGCTGTCTGCAAGAGCATAAATATGTGGTGGGTTTTCATACTGTGCCTAGGAGGGGAAATAAAGAATAATTTTTCAAGACAGCATTAAAAAATGCAGAAAGAGCAAAATAAATTTGTATTTAAATTGGAAGAGTTATTTCTCTGGAAAAAAGAATTGCAAATAGCACTTTATAGTGAATTTTCCCCAAGAATTCTTTGGTGCATTTAATAAAAACAACTAAAGTCTCTAGACTTTGCTAGTGAACTTTCTCTCATCCATAATTTTCTCCTAGAAATACCCTGTTCTAAAAATGGCTTCTGCTGGAAATGTATTACTTGTCCAAAGGAAACACACATTTTAAGCCTATCCCACCAGTAGTCCTGTGTTACCAATGCTCTCCCCCAGCAGCACTCAGAGAGCCTGGTGCCTCAGGTCCCATTTTCATGCACTGGGCCATCCAAACCCAACAGCTGCCCTGAGTGGACATGCCCAACTCAAGCAGGAAACTGAATTTTAAGACACTAATGTGTCTGTGCTAACTTACTCTTCAAGCTGTATTTTCAAAAGTGGCATCTAATTTTGGCACCTCACTTTTTTTATTGTTCCCATCCAGTTAGAAAGTTCTGAAATCACAGTCTCCAAATCCACTAATGGCTGTTTTGTGCATATGACAGCTTAAAAACTGCCTTTGCAGAAGCAGGGACATGTCAAGGAGAGACACCTAATATGGATTAGAGCTAATCAATACAAGTATTTTCTTGAAATACTGATCTTGCATTGCAGGGAGTTCAATCTGAATACTAAGCCTATGGCAATGACTATCTGCCAAGTTGTCCCAGGCCAGCACAGTGCTAGTAAACCCAGAAACAAACGCTTCCCAGTGTTAAACTGTGCAGAATAATATTCCCAAGCCCCTGAATACTGCACAATATTTTAGACTGCTTTACTTACTGCTCCTTGGTACATTTCAATTTCCTTTTCCCCAAAATATGGCATTTGCTTGAAAGGATTCACAGAGATTAGTACAGAGCCAATGTATGTCTGCATTCAAAAGAAGTTAAGGTAACAACAGTTTCATAAAGTATCATCTTACTACTAACGACAAAGAACTTTTCCATCTATTACATAATACTTCAAATAATAGTAAAAACCACCACAGCTTACAATTGTTAATAAAAATTAAATTAGCAAGCTTACAAGAATATAAACATACCATTCAATTGGAATGTTTTTGTGTTATCCTATTTTAGAATAAGCTAAGTACAGAACCATGTATTAAAGGCCAAAACATGACACACCTTGAATAAAAATACAGAAAGGAAATGGCACATTTGAACTGGTTTTAGTCCTTTGTAACTGAAGAAGTCATATTGTCAGTATTAGAAAATATTGGTTTGACCTTTGCAGAATACAGTGCAGTGACACATTCTGATCTCACAGGACAGTGCTGAGCAAGCAGAGCTGGATGGAAACGGCCACTCCTGAGCTAAATTAGACAATTGCTCAGCTGCATGCACTGGGGGGTGCTGAGGGAATTGGGTAATTCAGTCTGTGGTGTTATTTTATGAGTGAAACTATTAACAGTCCCTCAGAGTCCTCTCCTGCAGGCTGCCCTGTACCACGACACTCAATTTCAAGCCATTATTAGATTTTTTGCAACATTTTTAATATAGTATTTCATCATTCTACATTCAGCTGCACATGCTCTGCATTTCAAATACTTCATAAACCTTTGGAACTACAGCTGCAGTGTACACATAGGAAGCACCTGATAGTAATTCACAGGTATCAGTATCACTTTTCATTGAGCTGGGAGTTAGCAATGAGCCCATGCCTATGGGTTCAAAATGTCATACTGCAGGTTTCATTAACAATCTGGAATTGTTCACAGGCAAACTTCCTATCTAAGCTTTCTGTACAAAGTAGGAAAATTAACAATTCTATCCTGCTGGATTGTCCTGTGTAGGAATCTCCTACTGTGGTGCCAAGGCACAAAAGGTAACGTGTTAGAGAAGAACTAGAACTCAATGAACATAATTTCTGTAATACTAATTTGCAATGCTTTCTTCATACATTTTTAATTTTATTCAAAACAGATGACAACATCTGGGTCTTGGATACAATAGATCAATTACTCATTGTGTCAGTATAAACACTTGAAGTGACAGTTTTCTGTTGGTAAACAATACCAGCATTTTCTGGGATGATTCTGTCATCTCTCTACAACGCAGCACTGAGAAATGTTCATTCATGGGTGGACATGCAAACAATTCAAATATTCAAGAGATGATCTTCATCTTTGAATGAAAAGCCTTCACAGAACTGCAAAAGGAGTCTTTCTCCCTACATAAGGGAAGGCTGATCCCTCCATGTGACCACTAGTCCCCTTGGAAAACTCTCGTATTCCATCTTCAGTAGAAAAATCATCTCCATGTTATACTCACTGTTTTCAAAAAAAAAAAGAAAAAGCAAAAAACTTTCTTCTGCACAGGGCACTGAAGTCTCTGCACACACTGCAAGGAACATGCAGTGCTCCATGGGCCAAAAGCACTTGTGCTACTACCAGGAATGATTCTACAGCTTGTCCCTGTGCTACAGTCTGGCAAATACTGTGCAACTTCATCATGCTCCTATAAAGCAATTTCAATAATAGTGTGGTACTTCAGTAACAGAGGGTCCAAACCATGTTCACACACAGATTAGAAACCTCTGCAGTTCGTGATGGAAACAACTGCAAATGAACTTTCCTCTATCAGTCCTTGCTAAATTGAGCTGCTACATAGATCTTGACCATCTGTCAAGAATATATGGAAACAGCCAGGAGATCTTACATTTCCTCCCCTTTCTGCTAAAATATGTTAAGCTCTTCAAGGAAACTATTCCCCAGATACAACTAGGAAGTATGAAAACCTGGCTAAAGCAGAAGGAACAGCATAACTTTCTAGTACATCATCACTGATTAGAATTTACCAAATTCATTACTGCAGCTCATGTGACATTGTAAAAGCTGAAAATGAAATAGGGATTATTCTCATCCTAAGGAATTGCTTTCATATGAATTTTTTTTTTAAAAAGCAAGCCTTGGGTACTGAAGTCTGTTTTTCCTGTTAGGTTGTATGTTCCGGTATTTTCACATTTTCATTAATCATAGAAAAAAATTTAAGTGAGAACACTGAAGATTTACAGATGTTGACATATTCACCTGTTTCCATCATCCCATGATTCACAGTATTAACAATTCCAGAATAAGTTGTAAACAGGGCTATGTCACAGAAGAAATGCAATTTTGAAAGCATTATAATTTTGGAGGTATAGAAGGCTCCACAAAACCAACAAAGGATACAAAAATATAGTCATCCATGTATCGTTTCTTTAGGTTCTCCACTATGGAATCCTCAGTGATTTTGGAAAGCAGGACCATATCATCCACTCCGCTGTGCTTGACATTGTGGCTCTGCCAGTGGTATCTGTAGTGTCCTTTGCTGCCCTGCAGGAAAGCACAATGAGCATAACAAAGGTTACTACATTTCTCATCAGCACTGAGTAACTGAAAACCATTATTTGAATTCCAACTTCCCAAATGTTTTTCTTTCATTGAACTCTATTCCTTGATCCAGGCACTCTAAAAAGCATACATAACTGGTGTCAGCTGACTTGCCTCTGCACTGCTAAAGAATTGCACTGCCCTCCAGAACTAGAAGGTAATTCCATGGGGTTTTGCGACCACCTACACACAGAATCAATTTCAGATGGCAGACATTTTTAAACCTAGTAGAAAAAAACCCCAATTATTCCCACTGAGATGCAGCTATTGGAAGCTAAGGATGCAAAAATTACACTCCTACATTGTAACTATTAGCAGTGAGGATAATTACCATCACCACAATGAATTCCTCATCCTTTACAGTCTTTTAAGTCAAAGCTACACATGAGCTGTTACTGGGAGGGAAGCTGTGAGCCTGCTGCAGTGAAGTATTCAGGGATGTTCTGCAAATTGTGTACCCCAGCTTGTTGGCTGCATGTCTTCACAGTCCCTTTCGATCTGTTAGTCACCATGCTTAATGACATCTAAATAGATACTCTCTCCCCACACTCAGAGACTACTATTTCAGGATGCTACTAAAACATGTGACATTTCATGCTGTACCACTTGAAATCAAAATCTGTTTTTCTTCCAGCTGATTTGAACAGTAGTTTGGTTCCATGGATACACCCACAAACAGATTTAAATCCAGTCGACATCAAGGCTATTAATTCAGCTATAAATCTGCTCTCCAAACCCAAACCTATTTTCTGTAGCCTGGCAGACAATGTTAATGGAGTTCTGATCTCTTCCCTTTTTCTACTTAATTTTTGCTTACACAATACTGAAATTAGTGATGCTGGAATTACCACATTTAACACTGAGAAGTGATCAAGTATGCTGTCAAGGAAGATGTGGCCAACAAAATGCCAATTCTGCAAATTCCCCTTATTCTTTAATGCTACAATTTGTAACAATGTGATTTAACTACACTGCTCTGGTGTACATTATACCGATCAAGTCATATTCACCAGGATACAAGCAATTTATTATTACAAAGTGCATTATTTTACTCTGCAAAAATTTTACAGATTAAAGAAGAAAATTTAGGTACTCTGAACACTTCAGCTGCATTGGTATTTTGAAATGGGACATCAGCAACTTACAGAGGGGCAACTTTTGTGTGTACACAGTTCTGCAGGAGCAAATGACCCACACAACTTTAGTAGCACCAAGTGCTGCACCAGGCCTACAGGCTGGCTTCACGTCGACTGACATAAAAGACCAACTGGATTTTTACCTCAAATTAACTTTACTAAACCCTGCTACTGCAGACAGCACAGAAGCTGTAGGCTTTATGGGTGTTTTCTCTTAAGCCTCCAGCCATTGCTACCCTGATGCAGATCCATTACTGCCAACACCAGTGGAAAACACGTGCAAACTTAAATCAAAAGAATGCTTTCAAATATAGTACAGCAGAAGTAAATATGTCTGAAAACACAATCTCAGCAATTTGCTTGAATGTCCACAAGTGTACATGATGTTCAATAAAATAATAATCTTAAACTAGCTTATCTTGTGTGAACCTTTTTTATTTTCTCTCTGTACAATGGAAGCAGTGATCTGGAAGCACTGAGAAAACAAAGAATCAATTTTTTAATTGTCATAAAACATATCACTGAAAATATTAGTTGAAGCTTGGGTTTTGGAGAAAACAGAAGTCCAATGGAGAAGCATAATTTCCTTCAGTATTCATCAGCTTATCTGTGATGCTACACTTGGAAAAAGGAACTGGCAGGATGGACAAAAAGGTACAGTATCAAAATAAATATGGATAATAAGATTGTTCACAAAGCTATACAGAATGTGGTTTAGTATCAGATAATGGAGTAAGCCACAGACAACCTGTAAGAAATGAGACTGGGAAAACAATCAAGCTTCCCTTTGGAAGCCATGGCATCAGACCCAGTGAGCTCAATGAGCACAAAGCTCGCAAAGCCACGGGATACATGGAAAATGTGCACACTGTCTGCAAAACAGCAGCTTTATGCAAGTCACTGGCTGCTGCTGACTGTGATTAAGCCACACACAGGACGAGGCCAAAGGGCTCTTCCCCAAAAGCACTGGGAGCCAGCAGGGAAGCAAGAGGGCAGTGCCAGGGCAGCCCAGCTCCCCTGAGAGCAGCCCTGCCCTGCACTCCTGCCCAGCTCCAATCACAGCAGCAATCACAGCTGAGAGCCACATGACCACAGACACACTGCAAACCCTGCAGAGAAAAAGGCAGCAGCCTAAACACCCAGTAAAGCAGTGGCACAGAAGACAGCTCAGAGTCATAGCACTAAGTAGTTCACATTAAAATTGTAACTCAATTTAAATGGCAGTTTCATACCAGTTTGGAATTACCCTTTTCCTTTCAAAACACAGCCTTACATTCAGATATGCAGAGAAGCAGCAAATCACCACCAGATTACTGTCAGACTTCTCCCTGCGATCTAGAAATAACCCCAAGCTTTAGTAGTGCCTGACCAGCCGTGTTTAAGTTTTGCTCTCACTCTTCCCTCTCCAGGAAGTAACACCAGTGGGATGGCAAGGTGCAGTGGCTACCACATCTTTCTCTGGGCAACAAAATAGGGAGTGTTTTGTCTAGAAGACACCACCCACTCCCAAGTTCTTGCCCTTCCAAGCATGAGCAATGACTACTATAGAGTCTAACCTGAATTTAGCAACTTCAGTCACTTCCAACTGGTACTATAACCTTGTCCAGCTAACAAGGTTCAAAACTAACTGGTTTTTGAGTTTTGAAATTTTTTTTTTAAAATTTAAAAATTTTAAAAATTAAAAAAAAAATTAATTTTCCTATAATCAATCATCTGAAAAAACTTAACATCATAGCAGTTATAAAAGCAATTCTTCATCTTTCTCCAGGCTGCATATTTCCCAAAGGTCAAGGCTATATGTTTAAAAATTACACTAATGATTTGTTCTTATTGCATATTTCTTGAGAATTTAAGCTTTTTTTTAGCCAGAGCTTTCCACCATCCAGATAAAAATGCAGCACCTTAATCTGGAGACAATTTACACCTGAGCTAGTTACCTGGTGTCCACTCGAACCTGCTTTGCAGGGTGCACTCAGGCTAATTCACTCAGCTGCTAATTGCCCTCTGCTGTCCAGCACTCTTCTCCCTCCACCCCTCTCCAGACGGATCATCCACATCCAAGGCCAGGTCTCCTGGCCTGCTTGTGTCCTTCTGTCCCAGAAGGTTCTTCAGAGCCAGCAGCACAAGGCTAGCAGAGCTGCCCCACACCTGATGCTGCAGCAGCCCCAGCCAGGACCTCGTAACTCCAACAGAGCTCCCCTGGGACACGGTCAGACCTGGCCAAAGAGCCCGAGGTGCAGCCCTGGGCCAGGCCCTGCGGGTCAGACGGCAGCAGACGGTACTTGGCTTCTCTTAGGCTTTCTCAGTGAAAGGTGTGAGCTAACTGTACAGTAAGTAAGCAAATAAAAGTCTGTGTCAGCACTAACAAAGCCGGAGCAGCTGGAAAAAGATGAGCTTGGCAGATTAGGAAAAATACAAAACAAAACAAAACACCAACCCCAAAACAAAAACACATCTCAACAGGCTGCAAAAAGCCACAGAAGTGGAAACACCAGTGCAGAACAACCTGGCTGCCAGGCCTCCCCCAGGCTCTTCCCGGGCTTCCAGCCCCAGCATCTGACGTTGCACAGGGAGTGGAGGCTGGACTGGCAAGGCTGCAATTAAAGGCGTGCACCACACTGCTGTCAGCTGTTATTATTCATTTGGTTGCTGTTTTAGGCTCAAAATCAGATCTGCTCTGCACTGACAAGAATAATATTTACGAGTCACAAGCTGACCCCGTGAGCTCGGGGCCTGCTGCTCCCGAGCCGCAGCCTGGGGAGGGGCACGGCTGCCCCGGCATCGCCGGCACCTGAGCCCCGACAGCCAGGAACTGCAAAATCCACTCTGCTCCCACTCTGTGCGTGTTCCCGAACACCCACTCATTAACAGATTAACACAACTGCTACCAAGAAAGGGGATGCAAAATATATTCTATGTACTAAATACTGTCTATGCTTCCTGCACTACTTTTGGTACTGGCAGTACAATACGGTTAAAGAAGATCATTGTTTTGTATGGAATTAATAAGTATTGATAAGACATTTATTTACAGAATTTATTTTTGCTGCCCTCCACCTTGTGTTACAGTATCAACTGCTGGTTTCTTATTTTTGCCTTTATTATTGTTTGTATATTCTTGCATTATCCTAAGCAACACGTATTTGACGTAGCTACAAAAAGATAAGAGTCATGCTGTGTCACAACATGGGTTTTCTTTTAACTGGAAAAAAAAGCAAATATTTTTGTATTTCAAGGTGTTTAAAAATAGAACATCTAAAAATAAAGCACTAAAAACAAGGGATCAGAAGACACTGTATATTCAGTGCCTGAGAACCTTCTTACTCTTTGTCCATCAGAACTCTTGCTAAACTACAACCACCTACATGCCATCAATAATTATTCTTCATTCCCACAAAGGGAAAAATTGCCACTCAATCTCTGACAGCTTTTTTCAGTAGCAAACACCAATGTCCCATCACAGTGCAGAAGGGGTTCTCAGCCTCCACGAGGGAGTAGGAGTGTCAAGTGATCACAAGCATGACCTTTCCTTCCCCCTTTCTACTGACACAGTACTACTGCACAAAATCCTTGTAGCTCTGGAGCATGTGCCTACCTCCTCAACTCAGTATTACGAATACAACAGTAAATGACATACACACACATTGGCCAAAGATGCCACAAAACCAACAAAGCTGCACACCATTTACTTTAGACTTGACATCAATGCTTCTACCAAAAGAGGCCTATCACCAGTCCCATACATATATAATTTGTATCAGTTTTTCCAGCTAACAAGAAAATAAACCCACGGTTTTCTGCAATGATATCATCTGTCAAAATTAGAAAACTTTTCTAATCCACTTAGAGGAATCTTTCACATATTTCTAAAAAATGAAAGGGTCTGCTGTTCCCAGAGAATATTGCAAAAATACTTAATGTTAATTCTGGTCCTTGACTGGGATAATCAAAACAGAGAAGCTATAGTGAACAAATAGGCTCCAAAATAGCTCTTGTATATCTTATGTTAGAAAAAATACTTACTGGCTGCAACGATGTGACCATATTTCTGAAAGGAAATTAAAGAAAGACGGCAGAAGCAGCAAGATGGATGAAGATAAAAGGCCATTTATTTAAATTTAACATGAGGAAAATATTAAGAGAGATGAAAAGCAGTGCTTAAAGATTTGAGGAAATCGCAAAGCAAAAATACTGAGCATCTAAACAGCAGGACAGACATCTTAAACAGAGAACTAAAAATACCAAAAATGTATTAAGGAATGGAAACTACTAGCAGGTTAATATCCAAAAAATCTCAGCTAGGGAAATATAACACTGAGAAAAAAATTTCTGGGGAAAAAAGTCAAGAGCTCTCACTGTTTGCCCCATGACAGGGGTGTATTCAGCCCGTCACGACCTGAAGGACTGATCCCAGAGCTGGTTAAAGGCTGCAGGAGATCCCAGTGGTCCAAACACCTGCTCCCATCAGCTCCTGTGCAGGTGCTGCTGCCCCAGCAGGGCCTGGCCCCAAGGCAGCCCTCCACCATCACCTCCTGCTCTGGGTTCTGGAGCCAAGGAGCAAGAACTCTACCTCCCTGCAGCCAGGGCTGGGAGGAGGAGATGTGACAGCAACCAGAGCCTGCTCACCTGGACAGCAAATGCACACTCTGACACAACAGGAGTTATGAGAACATGGGAGTCTACAGGACTTAAAATTCATGCTCATTTTCAGGAATCAGAAGCTACATTGGCATTCTTCTAAGATAAGTAACAGGACATTACCAAAAGAGAAGTTACTTCAGTATTTGACCACAAGGCTCAACTGCTGCATCAGTATTAACTTTCACTAAAAGTTTTGAAATATTGTTTTTAATAAGGCAAAGCTACATGATAGACAAAAATAAGGACAGGAATGAGCTCAAAAGCAGATCTTGCAAAGGTGCCTAAGATTTTGAAACAAGTTACAGAGACTGCAGGCAGATACTGGGAAGTAGTTAATGAACTGTGAACTCCTATTTGCTTATCCCACAGCTTGTTGGGTGGCTTTTTCCTGATGTTCCAAGAAATAACTTTCCTAAGGAAATGCAATACTGTTAACAATTTAATATGGCTGACTTGCTCTTACATATTTATTGTCTTACTTCACTTATTAAACAGTCTCCAGAGCTGTTTGAAGTCTGACTTGCTCCTTGTGGCACAAGCAGCAAGCTTTCCTGGGACTGGTGGATCAGTAGAGGCCCTGGCTGCCTTGCAATAGCAACTTTTAGTCCTTGTATGTGTGTGAATATACACCACACAATCGGCCCTGTACTGCAGCCACTGCACTGAGCAGCATTCACACACACTAACTCTTGATCTGTGAATTGTATATGCAGTTTACATCTGTATATATCTAGCATACAATTTAAGAAATGTAAGAGATAAATTACAACAAATATTTTCATCTTGGCTATGTCAATCCTTGAAGTGTAATAAAGATTTTATGTGTGTCACTCTTCTCTATTAAAGACAGGTTTCAAAGGGGTTTAAGCAATCATACACCTTACAAGTAAAATTATTATGGTCTTTAATTGAAAAACGTAGTTTGAAAACTCCACCAGAAGATTCAGACAACATGCCACTGCCTCTGCTATAGCAGAAGACTGAAAATATTTTTCCTGGATCATCCTGAAACTAAGTAATAAACTGAAGTCCACTGGGAGTTTCCTATGTGCCCTCCAGAGGGAGGAATCTCAGAGCAATGTGACTCAGAGGCTCCACGCCTGGGACCAGCACCTCAGCACGCACTGGAGTGGGGAGCACGTGGATGCTGCAGCTCCTGCACTGTGTTGGTGCCAGGGGAAGATTTCAGAGCAAGTAAAACTCCTGGTCCATTACAAAAACACCACCCCAGCCATGTCCTGTTCTAGCTGATGTCAACGCTCACTGCCCTGCCCCATCTGCAGCTTTTGGAATCTCAGGCTTTAGCACTGAGCTTTAGACCATCAGGCCACAATCACCGCAGTGAATTCCTTTCTGCTCAGTCACTGCCCTCTTTGTAGGGCTGCAGCCGCTCCTGTTCCCTTCTCCTGACCCTTCTGTTCACGGTAAGACATTTGTTTCCTCATCAGACCCGATACTTCGAGACATTACCCTGAGAGTTTAAGGCCAAAGTCCGCCCCCGGCCGCATCCCCCAGCTGACAATCCCGTGACAGAGGGTTTTACTGGGAACGCCTGGTTACCCTGGAGTCTCCAGGGACAATTCTGGGATGGCTGTCCCCATCAGCAGGATGAAGGCCGTCCATTCTGCAGCTCACCGAGCTACCTGCAACAGCAGTTTCATGGCTGCTCAGCCCAGACTCCCATTGTATCCCTTCCCAGTACCACAATGCTCTCCTTCCAGAAAACAGAGTGGGGCAAAGCATTATCGAGAAAAGAAAAATAATTATTTTAGCCTTATTCTTTAGCTGCAGATTTTGCTTTTTTTTTTAATCTATGCAGAATGCAAATTAAGAGCATTGCAATATTTCTCAATTACTTAGCATTTAAATTGATAACAAGGCAACACTGAAGGATGAAAGGATAAATACATTTTTGCAATTATTAAAAGGTGGAGAAACCATTTTAGAATTGGTAGGATTTCCAGGGAATAAAACAGCTCCTGTTAAAACACCACTCAGACAGCACTCCACTGTAGCTGAAGAGTACCAGCTACATCATTTACACTCTGCATCTACCAAATCCATTTCCACTGATATCACCAGCACCTTCAAACGACTGAAAAATCTCATTCCCAGTAACAAACGTTTACATAATCAATTCAATGCATAGCTATTAGCAGAAAGATACCACAACTCCAAAAGAAATACTCAATTGCATTCTTAGTTACACTCCTCAATAAAATTACTGAACATCTACATTTTGTTGGGTATATTTGTCTTCACCAATTACTAATGGATTGTAAGAATACAACACGTTGGGCAGATTACAGACTTTATTTTAATCCTGCTTTTAACCAAGAATATCAAACAAGATATTTTAATGCCAACAGTTTGGTTTAGTTGAGTAACTGTATGTAGCAAATCCACAAAAAGTGAAAGACTTAATTTTTAAAATAAGCATTACCTAAATCATCCCCCTGAATAACAACTAAATTTAAAATAATTTGGAAAAACTACAGCTGAGTCGGGGTTTTTTTAAAATTTCTTTCCTTTTTAAAAAGCCATTTTCTGAACTTATTTACAAACCAGACGGAATATAGATATTTTTTTCTAAGTGGAGACTGTCATGTAGTCACAAGCCTGCGGCAGCTCAGGCTAAAGAAAAACAACTCTTTATTGCAAAAGGCATGATGAAACTGCAAAAACTGCAACACAGCAGAAAACTGTGGCCAAGACTTTTTTCAACAGCATGTACCAAATGCACCTTTGTGCTGACATCACCAAACTTTATTAGTGCAATGCACTGCTCAGAGTTGTAACATTTAACTGTTCTGATACCACAAATAGGATATGCAGTCAACTGCTTATTTCTTAACCTGGGCATTAGCGTGGTCATGGGTTTCAAGTTCACCTATTTCTGAGGTATTTGCTTTGATCTTCCCTCCTGTATGCATAGTTTCAACGAGGATGAGTGGGGCAGGACAAGACAATCATTGCTCTGTGTACCAGGGTGGAGCCTGTGATAAAGAGCTTATCTGCCGCAGACCTGCTTGTAGAACTCCAATGCATACTGTTAGGTTTACACAGGATTTTCCCAAGTAGGTGGCTTCAAGAAAGTCTGTTTTCATGTTTGGTGAGAGCTGGGTAATCTGCTCTTGGGCTGTGCTCAGATGCGGGGCTCAGGGCACGCGTTTCTGAGCAGGTCACTGTACGGGGGGGCTGCCTGCACAAGGAGAGTTCCAGAAAGCACGGGCCAGGGGCGCTGGCCAGCGGTGGCACTGGCCAGCTGTGGCACTGGGAGGGGGGATGTGCAAGGAACAGCTGAAAGGTTTCCCTGCTCACCCAGGAGTGCTCCCCGCACACCAATATCCCCTGGGCACAGGAGCTGTCAGCTCCTCTCACTCGAACAGCGGCTGGAGGAGCGTGTTTGGGGGGTCAGGAGGAACTCCACACTGGGGGAGGTTCTGATGCAAAAATTGCTTTCTGTGTTTATTTTAATTTCACAGAGTGCTGAGTAAAGGGAGTAAAAGCTCCAGGACTGCAGCAGCTTCCTGTTTACCTCTGGCAGCACAAACTGGGAGCAGCCGGGAAAGGCTCAGGGAGTGGTGCTCACTCACCTACAGCAGAGCCCGCACCGGGGTGGTAACATGCAGGTGGCTCAACATGAGTCCCTTTTATGAGCTGTCATGTTTTGATACTCATGCAAAAATCAGACTATACTTCAGACACTGTGGGAAATAAAACTATTTGATATGTTGACTAAACCTTTAATTTAACTTTAAAATAATCCAACCTTAATATTTATTTCAGTGTATTCAGATACAAATGTTTCCTTGGTTAATTATTACATAACTACAAACAAGAATTTGTTTGAGCATTCCACCTCATGAATACGTTACATCTTGCCAGTGGACCAAATTTACAAGTTCACTTCAACTCCCAAAATGTTAATCAAAAACTAACAGGAGGCAAAAATCTTGGGAGAAGAAGTAAACATCAGACCCAACAAATCTCACATACTGTGCAGAATTCTCAAGCAGATACTAATCCACTTTCTCAGCTGTACAGTCACCTGTCAGGAGGCAACCTCATGCACAGCTTCATTCATCCTTTGTCAGGGCTTTGTTTTTACTTTAACTAATAATGACATTATGTCAGGGCAAGCAGGTCCCATTGAGTGGCCAATGTCCATAACAGACAGATTCTCATAACCAGATAATCTTCCATATGCACATTATTCATAAAGCTAATATATGTCATTTCAATAATTTCCTAAAGCAGCTTTGACAGTCCAGGGCAGCTTTGAGAAGAAATACATTAAAAAACCAGCATGTAACACTCTGGTTGTATAGAATAACTGGCTCATTGTCATTTAATCAATATGATAGTTTACTTCACTTGCTTTTATTACAGTAACTTTCAAATCTGTATGACAAGAATGCTGTTCTCTGAACATTTTTTTATTAACCCAGCCAGCTTAAGATTTCATACAGTTGTCTAAACTTCTTCCTCTAAAATCCTATGCCTCCAGTTATTTACTCTAATTTGTATTAGGCTTGTATCTTGGCTCTGTAGACTTTCATATTACCATAATAATACAAAAGTCACCCAAGAAAATTAAACTAAAAATCAATATCCTGATTGGTACAATGATCTCCTCTAGCTCACTGCACTCTGTCAGTGAAGCTGATATCCCAGAAAGGTGGAAGCATAGAAACACATTGCAAATATGAAGCGTTCATTCCACTCTCGTGAACACCACGGTTATTAATGGGAACATGTAAAAAGTGTCTGGCTCAACATTTTTTAATACAACCATCAACAGCTCGGAGACCTGGCCTGCATGGTTATCATCTGGGCTGTGTATTACCAACTATGATTGCTGCATCCCCAGGATTCTTCTTTCATTAATCTGGGCAGAAGTTCACTTAATAACTGAAGTGATAGCTCCTATTGATCTATGAAAGAGATTTTAACACAGAAACAGCCATTTCTCCTCAGTCTTATTTTAAGTATGTGAGACTGTTTAATGTTAATATCTAGCATTCAAATTATTCCCGAATCAAGAAAGCTAACAAAAAATTAATTTGGACATCTAGCTATCTTTGTAACTCTAGGCTTTTGCCAGAGTGTGAACAAACACATTATTTACAAACTACCCTTCTTCCTCCATTTGCTGGGAGAAACTGATGCTATCAGGACATGCATTAGATTCAGTCTCATAGACCTTGTATTGGCATAATTATGCTCTGAGCACAGATGCCAGCCAAAGAAGCTGTTTCACAAAAGCTGTAACTTTATCACTGACTTGGCAATACTATGCAAAAGACCAATTTTAAATGTCTTTTAGGCCTTGCAATTCAGCATCAGCATCATAAATATACATAAGATTCCAACGATTTCTGTTAAAGGGGAAACTAAGTAAAAAGCCAAGTGTCAGCTTGGAGGAGAAACTGCTGCAGACCATTGCAAATCAATACCCTAGTTTTATTTAAAAGAACCTCTGTAGTGGTGCAGTGTGATGCTGCATTTTTCTTTTCCCTTTAATTTCCCATTTCTATGTGTTTAGCAAAATGCTAAACTTCATAATGAAAACCCAGAACAGGTGAAATTCAAGCTAAATCACAAGGTTTCAAAATTGGGGTAATGAAGAAAAACAATTTAAGTTTCAAATGCTGAACTATGGTTGAAGACTTTGGCTTGCAGCACTTTCACACAAACCCACATTAAACTTAAATGCTTGTGATGTACCTTGTTTTCAACTTCTGGATTAATTCAATTTCAGACCTCTGACTCAAACCCACGTGAACTGAAATAATATTGAATTAAAATATAAAATAAAACCAAGTGAATTACTTTTTCATCTAAGCATAATATTCTGATTCAGACAAGACAACTGTTCAGTGAATAGTGTCTCATTCCCTCCATCCCAAACAATCTGGACATGAACAGATGCTCAGATTATCAAAATCCTTTAACTTTTGGCTGCTGCAATTCATTACAGTGGTGAGGCCCATAAAGCAATTTTACCTTTTCTACATTCCATGTTACATGCAAGATTTGTGGTTTTTTAAAAAATAAAGTTCTGGCATACTAAGTAACTTGCACTCAAATAGCTTTTTTCTAAGCTTACATGACAGCTTGATACACAACATATCCTTCTGACCCCATCAGGACCGCAGGAGCAGCCTAAAGTCTTTCAAGCACACTATAAATGTTGCCTTTGACTCCATCTTTGCCTAACAGAATTACAATTTAAAGTGGTGTGCTAAAAGAGCAACCCAAAAGCAACAGGAGCAGCTGTGGCTTTAGGCTGTACCAGGTAAGGGTGCAGTGCTGCCACACAGCCCTGACTGAGCACCACGGCTGGGAGCGAGGCACACAGGGGGACACACAGACTCCATGAACAGGTACCCACTGCAGTTCAACTTCACCTTATTTCTAACTACTCTGTGCAGAATTCTCATTTGCTTTGACAAATCATTCCAATACAGTTTCCTTCTACACTTGTTCCTTTGCCTTCCTCACACCTGACCTAGAAACACTAGGGCACCCCTAAGTTAGAATGAGAATCAGAAGGAAAACAAGAAATGTTGGGAGCATTCCAGGAGCAAAACCTAAACCAACTTCTTAAAAAACATCGACACTTTCTACAGGCTTCCCCAGTGCTGACTAAGGGCTGAACACGCTGTATTAGCATCTGGATAATCCTAAACCTGCAGACACATTTCCAGGGCTTTTACTGTAGTTGCTGGAAGGGACCAAGAGTTTTCTTCCATTTTCAAGTGGCCCAAGATCATTCTCTTATTCTGCTACTACCCAGCTGCCTGGGTTTGTCCCTTTTACCTGTGAGCACTATTCATTCCTGTCTCAGCTGGCCTTTGGCTTCTGCAGCAGTGGGAATGCAGGGCTCAGGGGTTCCCGAGCATGATCCAGGACAGGCAGCTCCCAGTCCTGACTTGGATTCAGGCAGCCCTCACTGAGGCTCAGCAGAGTACCAGTCTTTACATAAACATAGCTTAGATTTTGCCAAATGTAATCAACCAGAGGATAATTCTGAATAAAGGAATGTGGTAAAGCCTTTTTTTAATAAGTTGCTTGAGGTTCTTTGGGACAAACAGTGTGTAAGCAAAGTTCATAATGAATTATTCAACACCTAAACCATTTGCTTCTGCAAAAAGTATTTAGGGCAATTATCAGTTGCAGGACTGCACAGAAAAGACAATTTTGAGGCAGCCTATCTGTTTTTAAGTATAGTGTCCTTTTTAAAAAATAAATTTTAAAAAAAGGACACAATCCACACATCTTATGTTTTCCTCCTTGTCTGCACATTTCAGATGACTAACTGAAACCCTATGTTACAGACTCCATCTAATCTATCCCACTGAAATGAAGGACAATTTGTTCCACTCCTTACAGAGCTGGATCTTCAAATATCTTCCAAGATAACTTTACACGAACACAGACAAAAGAGTATCAACAAAACTAAGTCCAATAAGTCCAAATCAAACAAGACCAGAGGCACTCCTTACCCAGATTTTTTTTTTAAACAAGCAAGGTATGAAGGCTGCCAGCAGCTAAACCAATCTGTGAGTCTTTGCTATGTTGCCATTGAGAATACAATTTTTAGTATTTCAAAGTCACTCCTTGTTAATAACTCAATTAATGAAAGCTATCAGACTCACCTATGTTAAGGAAAACCTTGGGGATTTCTCTTTACATTTTTTCAAATTAAAAGGAACACAGTGGCAGGAACTGTTCTTTATTAAAATTTGTAAACTGTTTACAAGCAACACAAAATAACCCCTACTGTAGGTCCTGTTGCATTTAAATGCAGAAACATAACCCAAAGCCTTCGTGCACTGGAATGCCTCATCTAGTCTGGCTTTTTAATAGGTAGATGAATAACCCCACTCCACAGTTTCCTATTAAGTTTTTATATGCAGTACTGTAAGACCTTATTCTAATATTTCAGATGTCTAATTTATTTCCTTTCAGTTTAACTTATTGAAAGTCTGTTTGGTTTTGGATTGTATTTCTCAAATTCTCGCACATTAGTGAAGCATTCAGAGGCAGCTGCAAACCAGGAGTGAAGTTAGGCAAAAGTTCACAGTTCACAGCCACATCATTTCCTACTGCTTCAATCCTGCCAGGTGTAGCACCACCGCTGGTAAGCGGGGCCCACCGAGGTCACCTGAGGGCAGCATGTCCTACGGGACTTAAAGCATATGCTGGAAAAGGGAGTAAGGCACAAGACACGGAATGCTTTAGCCCTTTCGGTAAATCAGGTGGGATTTGAAGCTCTGAGGGTGGTCATTTAGCAACACAGGTTTGGGAGTCTCATTCCCATTCTCAAAACCTCTGCTAAAGCCATAGAATCATAGAATATCGTGAGTTAGAAGGGATCCACAAAAGTTCAGCTCCATGTATAGCACATCCTCAAGAATCCCACCATGTGCCTGAGAATGTTGATCAAACTCTCCTGGAACTTTGTCAGGTTGGTGCTGTGACAACTGCCCTGGGGAGCCTGTTCCAGTGCCCAACCACCCTCTGGGTGAAGAACCTTTCCCTAATGTCCAAACTAGACCACTCCTGACCCAATTTCAGGCCATTCCCTCATGCCCTGTCATTGGTCACAAAAACAAAAAGATCACTGTCAGCCCCTCCTCTTCCCCTCACCAGGAGGCTGTACCTGCAGTGAGGTCTCCCCTCGCTCTCCTCCAGCTTGAACAGATCCAGTGCCCCCAGCTGCTCCTCACACGGCTTCCCCTCACCATCTTCATGCCATGCTTTGGACACTCAAACAGCTCAATACTGTGGTATATATATGCTGTGTATATATATATATATATATATGTGGGGTATAACTGCCCCCAGCACTGGAGGTGAGGCTGCCCCAATGCAGAGCAGAGCAGGACAGTTCCCCCCTTGTCTGGCTGGTGATGCTGGGCCTGATGCCCCCAGGACACGCCTGGCCCTCGTGGCTGCCCTCATGTTCAACTCGCTGTCACCCAGGACTCCAGGTCCCTTTCTCCACGGTGCTGTTCTCCAGCCTCTCACTCTCCAGTCTGTACGTACATCCAGGGTAATCACCATACTTCAAATAAACCTGAGCACACAAGTGAGAAAAGCTTGTTTTCTACAAAATACACACAGTTGTATGTATCATATAGTGAAAAAATACATCACACATCAGGCATGTGTGTGATGATCTTCAACCATCCCAGCCATCTGCCTGTGCCTTCTTCTTTCCCTTACAAAACGTTAATTTGAACAACTATGTTATGCAGCTAAGCATGTCTCATCCAGTCCAAAGCATCTCCTAAAATCTGTAGATTAAAGAATCAGACTATTAGATAAGCAGATGTGCTTCTGCATACTCCTTGTGCAATGTCTGACTGCCAGAATAATTTTTTCCTGCTAAAACACAGTAAGAGGAACAGGAGGCAGCCTGCAGCTATCTTGCTTTGCAATTTGCTCCTGTCAAATCTCAGTGTTTAGCAAGGGTTGATTTACATACCACTTGCATAGAAGAGCATCAGGTAAAGCCCAGATTTTTAGAGAACAACAGGAGTAATTTAATCATGGATGAGTCAGTAATTACCACTTTAGCAGAAGGGCTATCAAAAGAACAAAACCTTGCAAATAAAGTGTCAGAGGTTTTGGTTATTTGTGAAAGGTGCCATGGAACATTTTGCAAGTAAAAGTTGAGTCCAGTTGTAAAGCGGCTGTATTGCTTCTAGATAGTGTTGGCAGCAGGTTCAAAAGTGCTCTACATTTTAAATCATTCAGTGACAGCTTGCACGACAGAAAGGTTTTCCTGTATCTTCTAACACACATTTGCAGTTTGTGGGATACAGCCAATAACTAACACCAGCTATTCCACAGATTCCTACTAGAATCTGTCCTCAGGGATGTTCTGCCTATTTAGTGCTAATGTACCAATTATTGATATCTTTTATTGTACTTTGAAAAGTTGTCCAACACTTGACAGCAGTAGCTGTAAGGACTACTACAAAGATAAAAAATTATTTGTAATCTACTGCTAAAGTCCCATGTTTCATATACAGGCATTTAAGTAATAAGATGACATTCACATAACCATGTTCATGAGTTACAAATGTACATCTGTACATGCATTTTCATCTCCATGACCTTACTGCAAAGTACAAAATAGAACTTCTTTGCCTTTATACAACACATTTCATTGCAAGTTTCCCTGCAGTATGTACTGCCAGGAAAATCTGCACTTTAAAAAAGACCAGAAAAATGATCCAATGTTTACACACACCATTGCCTGAGCAAGCCTAAACCTGTTTAGAACTACTAGTAAAAGCATAACTTAGACATCACATTACATCATAAGAGATAACATTTAAGGGATAAACTCCCTAAATCACCCTGAAAGTCTGTAATGAAATGGAGCATGTCCTTTGGCATTTGCAGCTGAAGACAAAAGACCTCTGCAAAGGCTTGCTGAGAGTTGAAGACGTAGAAGGAAGGCATAAGAAAGGCAATTGTAGAAGGTGAGAGCTAAGACCAGATTCAGGCAAGTATTTCAAAGCCACGTGGCTGATCTGTGGGTAGGAGGACATTTCCCAAACGAGGTTAGAATCAGAGAAGGTGTCAGACTGAACCAATTCCATCAGCAATATTAAAGGCTTGTAAACAGATGGAAAGAGCACTACTAAGGTAGAGCTGAAGGAGCAGAACTTCACATGGAAATTGGAAGCAGCTTGCCTGGACCAGACTAGGCTCCCATCATCTTGCCAGCCCAGACCACGCCAGCATTCCCTCTTAGATTTATTTCCCTTATTCTCTTTCCTGTTCGAGGAAGTTCTGTCACTCAGCCTACTGTGAACCAAGTCACATTTCCCTCACAGGGGGCACAACGTAGTTTGCATGTATCACGTGCCAAAACCAGCAGAGGACTCCAGCCCTCTCTCACCCTATAGATAATTTAGGCTCCTAAAACAGCTCCACAACACAGTCCATGGCAGCTGTTAGGGACATGCCTCAGATATATTCCCCACTCCATCCTTATTAAAATGGCACTAGAACAAAACAACACCCACAGAGTGATCACAAAGGCTCTGCACAGCTTTGGTACTTGGGGAGGTTCTCCCACATTGTCAAACTGGAGACTGGAAGGCAGAACAGGAATAAGGGGGCAAAACTGTATGTTTTACTACAGCTGTAGTAGTAAATGGATAGAACAAAAAAATACTCCCCCCCCCACATGCCAGTTCTAATACTTAAGTGTCCTGACCTGCCCTGACTTAAAACACCACCTTAAAAAACCAAAAACTAGTTATAGTTCTTGAATATATTCCAAAGTCTTCAAAAATACAAAGAAAAATAAGAGCCTAGGCATCTTATTGAGGTGCGATGCAAAATAAGTAGGCTGGTTCATTTAAATTATGTTGACTTCTACTCCCCTGAAGAGTTTCAATTGGTCAAGTACAATTCCAAAACAAGCCCTAAAAGGACACAATTAGCTACAGAATGTAGTTTCATTGTTCACTGTATCCTGTTACCAGCCCGAACATAATTTTAGCTACTAAATTTGAGCTTCTTTGTTTTAGCAATCAGATGATATTAATTTCCCCTTTGTTTTTTTCTTTTCCTGTTTGTACACCTGCACTATCAATGAGCAAACAGCAACAGGATTAGTATTTTATAGTTAACCTACTACTCCACACCTGTAAGGAGCATGATGATGAAATATTTTCAAAGGTTTGGGGGGGAAAAAAACAATCCAAAACAAACACCATAACAACCTTGACTTCTAACTTTAAGATCTCAGTGTAGTTACCAGGCAAAATAACCTTGAAATAAAAATGTATATTCTTCCTATATATTGTCTGCTTCAGATGTAAAATGAATGACCACAGCTACCTCACCACAGGTAGTTAACATCACAATTACTGACTCTCCACCTACATATTTTGAAGCACAGACTAGGAAGAACTCCCCAGTGTCTTAAGTGCTTCTAGAACTAGTAAAAGTTAATACTGGTATTTTTTTTATTGAAGTCTGCCCCACCACTAAGTTAAGAGCTATTTAACCATTTTTGAGTATCACAGACCCAGTACAAACCACAATAGGTCACAGTCAAACTGACAGGACCAGTTTTGCTTGCTTTGTCCCTCCCAGTCCCAGATTGGACTCCAGTCACGCTCAGAGAAGTCCCCCCGCAGAGCTGCAGGGTAAAGCCTGTTGACTGCTGCATTCTAAATGTATTCTGGTCTCAGAATAGACCCACAGATGGGACAAGTCCAGTGAAAAAGTCACCTAATGGCCTCAGGTGCAAAAACACTTCAGCCTGGTGTAGCATTAAGAAATGACCTGAACAAAAGAAAACCTGATTTCAGTAGGTGAACACTCTCGAGGTGTGTCAGACTAAATAGCTCTTCATGACTAATTCATTAACTGTGGTAACAACACACTCCTCCATTACAAACTACCACCTTCAGAACATCCATCAGAGCATCCTCAGTGGTTTATGAAGTACCTGCCTATACTCTAAGGGTACAGCCTGTACTGTCAGTACAGCCCAAACAGACTTGCTTCAGCACTTGTCAGCTTTCACACTGTTAAGCTTCTTTTCAGAATAAACAGCTCTTAAATTCCTCTCCCCAAAAGAAATGCTCAGCTCTGGGAAAAAACCCAGTTGTTCAAGTCTATAAACTTATCCTGTGGCACTGAAACAGGGATTTAAAACTCTGTATTACGTTCTATTCTTCTGGATCGTTTTCAGACATTCCTTTCTTATTCAGAACTGGAGGTTTTTAGTTCTGTCCATAAAGGATTAATTTTAGGCATTCTGACACATGCAGCTGAACTTAGTCTCAGTTCAAGTACAGATTGCTATAACTGAGAACAAGAAAAGGTCAATTTCAGGACTAATAAAATAAAGATTAATTTCTGCAGTCCTTAGTTTATCTTTTTACTGGTGAATTGCATGGAAGAAGATAAGGTAGCCAGCTATTCCAGCAGGAAGTAGTGCCTACACTGTCAGTGATTAAAATGCTTTTCCAAAATATATTGTATTTGCTTCTTTCCCAATATAGCTTTAATAGGGACTATTTAAGAAAGCAGATTTAGGGCTTGGGGTTCCCTCCTCACCCCTAAATCTGTACAGAAGACATGAGCCCTTTCCAGTAAAAGTCTCAGGAAAAATACCAAGGAGAAAGTTAGGAGATGCAAGTAAGCTGATGTTCTAAATATTGTTTCCTTTTCCACAGTTAAATACTTAAGTGCTCATTTCACTAAAGTACTCAGTAACACTCACTAATTCCAACTCTTTACAACACAAAATACACCACTACTAATGCGCAGACCAATGGAAGCTCTACTGGAGAACAAGGATTTGTAACCATGTAAATACAAGCTTTCAGTACTGTGAAGAGTCAGGCCCACCTATCTTAGGGGACCTCAGCAGTGCCACTGAGCACTACTGTAACTCTGGGCAGAAACTGCACCGTGCACAGCAGCAAAGGACATGGACCCCTGTGACCCTGCCAGGATTAAGCCATGGTTGGAGGCAGGTTAGGTTGCCCAGGAACACTGTATCACCTCTCTCCTTTCGTGAGGGATGTCCATTCTGTCTAGAACAATACCAAATATGGGAATAAGTAGCCACTGCCCCACTTCCTCTCAAGTGCTCCTAAAATGTACCAAGAATAAAAACACAAACGACAGGAAGAAACCACTGCTGGTCATGAACTTACTCTGCATATTGAGATCAGGTCTCTGTGGACTGGGTGTGCTGGTATTTCAGGCATTAAGAACCCTGGAACCAGAATTCCTATTACCACTAGAAAAGCTTTAACAAACAGTACTCATGGGAACAGCAGTTAAGACTCTTGTAGCAGTCAGCTGGGTTACTGACACTGGTACTGGCAAACCAAGTACTCCTTTCAACACTAGAACTGCCAGTTACCAATAGTCCTATCACTGTGAAATAATTAATCCAGTCTCTCTGTGCTACTGAAGTGCAACCTCTTTGTAGCCTCACACTTCATTACATATTCCTGAGACTGAGGTCAAAGTCACTGGAGGCTATAGAGAACACATCTTCTGTGTGCTTGAAGGCAGCTTCAAGCTAGATCAGATTAACCTCCTTTATTGTATATACTTTTTAAAATCACAACAGAAGCCATTTCAGTTTTAGCAAATCGAAGTCTTGCTGACCACATACCAGAATATATGCTGATTTGTTATTTAAAACAAGTATCAAATTAGGCAAATTCTTATTTTCTCCAATACACTGAATCTAGTCCTTTACTGCTATGCAGATATATATTACAGAATGCTGAGAGACAAGAGTGACAATTATAGACCAATATCTAAGCTGCTTAAGAAACCAGGCTCAGTCGTTAGAAACAGGTACTCAACATTATCTCAAGTTTCAGATACTGGATACTCAGGTACTGCCAAGTCCTCTTTCACTTGTAGGTACACTTCTGACCTGACTTGCTCTGCTGAAGGACTATCCCTGCCTTCCTTCTCTCATCTGAAAACAGTTCAATTTTCAAACTCTGTGGTTGCAACTCAATGCTGGGACAAAAAACAACTAAAGCACAGCAAAACAGCAAATGCAGGGGCCTCTCCTACAATGAAGTCATTCTCCCCACTCCCAACTCTGCTTCAAATGGAGCTCAAGATATTGCTCATTAAAGGCCAGACCTCAGCTCAGACCTCCACATACACAGAGCCATAACAGGATCTCATAACAGGATTGGTACAAAACATCCCAGTTCACTTTTTTTCTCTGGGTCAAGTCTAATCCTTCTTTAAAAACTATACCAAATACCAGGGTCCGTAGAAGTTACTCCAACCCCTATTTGCTGGCAGTCTCTTCCTATAATGAGGATCACTAATACGGTCCCTGGGTCCTGACAGGGCTCTGACCACTGCTCCTGCTAGGACTTTGCCCTCAGCCATTGGCAAGTACTGGCCACTAAACGCCCGAGGGGCTGCAGAGTCCCAGCCTCAGCTGGGAGAAGAAGGTCCCTCCTCACAGCAGCACTGTGTGCCAGTGCCACAGTGCACCCAGCAAAGGTGACTGCAGACAGCTGGGATTATGAACTCCCAGCTACCCCAGGAAATAGCAGGAAGAGATGCTTGCAAAGCCAACAGCCACAGCAGAGCAAATAATGGCCAACAGTCTGGGTACAGCTCAGGATAGAATTACACATTTTTAGCTCTTTTGCAACAGATTTCTCAGCAGGTTCACACTGCTCTTCCACAGGGGGCTGATGCTTCCCGCTCCACCAGGGCCAGTCAATTCCAAAAAGGCATCTTACTTCAGTCTACTCAAGTCCTGCAGGAAACACAAAAAACAGCCAGGATCAAACCTGAACACATCCAAATTGCCCTACTCTGAGAAGCTATTTTTGCTTTTCCACTGCAAAGACCAGAATGTTTTTGTAGGAAACTTTAGTTTGCTGAATCTAGCAATTACTAACCAATATAGCAGTTCCCAGTGTATACTTGAGGGGAAGCACTGAAAAAGGCTTTGGAGACTACCAACAACACAGCATCAAGTCGTGGAAACATGACTGCGAGTAAGGCACAGCTTTTAAGTGGAGAAAATAAATCCAGCTGAAGTAATTCTGTTCTTAGTGGATATATTTTAATTGGCCAAGTCAAATATTTGTTTTCTTGGATTCAGCCAATTCAGAATTCAGGAACTAATCAAGTTTACACGTGAAGTGGAATATTTCATGGTACAGAAGCTACATGTAATAAAATCATGCTTAGTAATATATCAGCTTTCATTGTAGCCAAATATTTAATTCAAATTATGGTAGGAAAGATATCAGAGGTTTCCTGACAGGAGTAGTGTATTATTTTAACCTGCTCTCATAAAAATTGCACTGTCAAGGTTCAACAAAAAATACAGAACCACTACAGAATGGTAAAAGGGTCTAATATAACTATGGATTTCCATGACTAATTATTTTTTTCTAGATGATTTCATCCTATCACTGATTCCTTCAAAAATATAATCTACATTTAGCTAGACAGCAGAAATTATTATGCAAAATCCATGTTTCTTTTGCCTTACTAGAAGAGACCACAGATTTATCTACTAATTCAGACTATGTAGACAGCTTATACCTCAGTACTCTGAAAACAAGAATGGGTGGGTTTGTAGCTTTATATCCTTTCTGGAATGAATCTAACCACATTTTTAATTCCCCATTTAATTTATCTGTAGTATAACTGTTTTCAAATACTGTTATAAATACTCTTGCACATTTCTCTTTCTTTAGGTATGTACTGAATACAGGTGGGTATCAGTACAGGAAAACAAATTCTTTCAGAATTAATAAATGGACAAATCAAATGCTCCTCAAATCCTGAAAGAATAAACAAATACTTAAAAGTATGCACTTGCTTTTGAGTTGCATGAAATAGCTTTTAAGATTAGGTTTAACAGAATTTCTCCTTCAATATGCCTCATGAACACCGCTTCCACTTAGCAAAAGTATTTTCTGGTTCATACATCAAAACACCTGCAATAAGTTCAAACACTACAGAATCAGGAGGTGAACATGCCAGTGTGTGCCAGAAGCAGCACAACAGCTCAAAGACGTTTACAATACCTAGGTAAACTTTTGCCCTCTGAATGTTCCTGCCACCCCTCAGAGCAGTGGTACTTCCACACCAAAAGAGCTATCAGAGAGTCCAGGGCTCACAGCACCAGGGACTCCAAACGCGTTGGCAGCATCGAGCACGCTTCACATCTGTGCACTTCTTCACAAAGCTGTGAATAACATAGGGCTGGAAGTTATTGCAAAAGCAAATTTGGAAGCACTTAGGCATTTGTGCAGACTTGTATCCTTCAAGGCAGGAAAAAAAACCAAAACAAAACGAGATGAGACAAGTTCTTGACTACCGCTTGGCACTGCAAATATATTGCTAACAAGAGGTTCCAACTTCCATCTTTCTGTATTTCTGCTATTAGCAATATCCAACTCAAAGCACAGGAAAAGATATCAATCACTGCAAAAGATAACAGTGCACATTGGTAAACTGCCTAGAATTAAAGCCTCACAAATGTTGTGGAATGTCAGACTGAAAACAGAAGACTGTCCTAGGGTGCAAGATCAAACACCAGGCAGCATATTTTATAAGACACAAGCAGGAAAGACTTTAAAGCTGTTGAAAACATTTTGCTTGTTTTATAGAGGGTATCAGGCTGCATTGTTCAGACTTGAGTATGACTTCAACACTTAAATTAGACATGGCTGACCAAGAAGCGGTTACAGACTCAGGCTCAGCTGATGACAGTGATTCAGTGAGTGGTTCTGAGCTGGCACGGAAAAAAAGCCCCACACTTCCTGTACAGGGACAAGTGCAGCAAGTCACTACGAGACTGCTAATCCTCTTTGAAGGATGCCAACAAAAACCTCTTATTTAGACTTCAGATTGCTGAAAAAAGCATGAAAATAGCTTCTAGAAGCACATGTTTTTGCATCAACTATTTATGTCCCCTTTTTTTGAAAGAATCTAAAGAAAAACATCTGTCATCACACCATCCCAAAGCCACTGCACTGATCCCCTGAAAGCCAGAAGTGGCTATCAGCAGACACTTCTGGCAGCTGAAAAATCACACACATGACAGGAGAGCAGAGCACCAGACATATTTTATAATCCTTTTGACACTTACAGGACAGTGTTGATCATGAAGTATACTCAAGATCTGCTAATATCTGGTTTTAACTTTCAACTTCACATTTAGTAAGTTATGTTAATAGATAAGCCTTTGTACTTTAAAAGCACCTTGTAAGTAGGCTTCCCAAAAGGCATCACTTCTGATAGCTCTGACTCATGCTCGAATTGCCAACACTGCATTCCTTGTCATCTCTCACATTTGTTTTGTTTAAAGAAGTATTTTCAGTTTCAACTAAAAATTAAATTCTGAATTTTGTAAAAATTGCAGTTTATAATTTATGGACCCAATCCATGAGTGGTTTTAGCATCAATTAAATGCTGCTGTGTCTTTGGAAAAAAACCTTGACCACCCTTCTTCCTAGGCTGTTTACATTATGGAATCTTGGGTTTAGATGTACTTGCTTGTGTAGAGGACAACATCAAACCCCAAAGCTATTTACACATTTACACGAAGCATATTTAACAGAGGGGGCAGAAAACACCTGTGAGGTTCAGTGTGTGGAAAAGCTGCAGACCAAGACACCTTTTCTGATCACAGCAATGACTCAATCAACCAGAGAGAACAGATCCCATGCACTGCCAGGACTTGACTGCACACCTGGCATCCCCAGGGGGTAGTCACAGTTTTGAAGTGAGGGAGGAAAGCAGTAGGTGGAGGATAGGAAAGCCAGAAGATGAGGATGAGTCAGGAGAGGAGTGACAATGTACTTCCTGGGCAGGACAGTAACTGGCATCTCAGGAATGTGGGGAAGGGAGTAGGAGATGGGAAAGACTGAAGCGAGCCCAGGAAGGGCTGACTAAATTACAGCTCCTCACACCCAAGCTGCCCCAGGAGTGCCACGGGAGGCTAAGGTGAACCTCTGAGCAAGGCCTCAGACACAGCTCTCAGTTCTCATCTGAAGGCAGAAAATTCTTGTTTACTTCCTGCCATATTTCTCTGATATTTACAAATACTTTTACAGCCATAGTAGAAATTATAAAAGCCAAACAACACACTACAGCTCTCCAGAGTCCTCTGACTACAGCAGTTCCAAAAGTCAGCAGGCACCCCATACACCTGGAATACTTCCCCATACAAAGGCAGTACAAAAATCCACTTCAGTCAGAGTTGAAACAATGCTGGCCATTTGCTAGTGACCAGCATCAACCAGAAAAGCTCCTTGGCAGACCATAGGTAGTGAAGAAGTAAATAGCCTCCAGCAGATGAGAAAATGTGTGAGAGAACCTTTATATGATTTTCCCTGAAAGGTATAGCCTTTTGTGCTGAAGTAAACAACTTTCCTGCTCATATTCATGGTGAGAGTTTAGATAGTACAAAGTGGCTTAATTCAAAGAGCTACCAGTAATGCAAGCTAACCCTTTCTTACCAAAGCCTACGCCTGGATTTCTGTGCTTGCAGAGGAACTGAAATATTTTCCAAATCCTTTATTCTGTAGCACACTCATATACAAACACACTCCTCCCAGTTCCAAAAACTGCTTCAATTCTACTGCTTCTAGTCTAGCACGCTTAACTCCCAGAACAAAACCCTTGTTAATTAGGTGCAAAATCCCTTTCTAACACAGTTCTTAACGCCTTTCAGTTGCCACACACCACCTAGATCTGGAATGCAGCTTCCTAAAAAAAGCAGACTGAGGGATTGCATTACAAGAGTGCTTTACGAAACTGAAAAGGAAAGCAGATGAATTTGTCATTTATAAGCCATTTATTGTGGCAATAACCAGAACCAAAGGGTAAGCAAAAGGCTGACAACTTGCAGGCCAGTCCCAGGCTGTTCTCCATCAGCAGAACTACAGTGATCTGCGTCAGAACTCTTCGGGTAACTACAGGAAACTCACTCCCAGGGTTAGCTTGGCAAAGTAAGAGCTGGGAGCTCAGGAGGAAAAACCAGCTATCTTTTTGCTCCCTTCCTCATCACAACATGCAGCAACTAAGTTAGGCTTTATTAATACAAGGGATTCTTCTGGGTCTCTTTAAATAAAGATGTTTATTTACATGTTCTATACATTAGTATCATTAATGTATACATGCATACTATATTAGAATACAAATCCAAACATGCAGGAATTTCATATTCCTTATGCTGAAATTAGGAGTACCAAAACCTTATTCTTTATAATATACCTTGGATAGAGCAATGCATGACCATTTAGATCAATGACACTTTTAGAGAAACTCCTACAACTGAGAAGAGAATATACTGGTATTTATGAAGTCAAATTAATTTAAATTATTACAAAAGGTGATAATAACAGTTCTATAAAGAGATGTACAACTTTTTAGTGTTTCAAGCAAAGTAACATACTTAACATACTTTCCATGTTAAGATGGGAACATTACTAAGATTTTACCGAAAACTTGTAAAAGTTTAACATTCCGTGTGCTAACCATGACAAAACTCGTTTTAACTTCATCCATGCCACATGTGCAGCAATGCCTTAAGAACAAGGCAGTGAGACTGCTCAATGTTATTCCTTTAAGTTATGAAAAAGTGGCTGCAAATAATTTGTTTAAACTACTAATGGGGTAGCATTGCCACCCCATTTCCTTTACAATAAATTAGTTATGTACGCAGAACAGAAAAAAACCATACCTGGAAGACAAAAGAGATGATGAGAAAATTACTTAAGATATTCATACATACACAATCACAGGTTCAGTTTTCAGCTGCAAAAGTTGCATTTCAGTAACATTCTGTATACATTAGTGTCTTCTGAAAAAGTGCTCTAACATACACAGTATATCCGTAATCATTCTAGAGGTCTAAACTAGAAACAAAACCAAGCACGCACAAAATCCTAAACAAAACACATTAAGTACTACTAAGTTTTAGTATATTTTATATATAAGCCAGAAAGAAACATCATATAGCTGGAAGATTTCTCATTAATGCACCTCTAGGCATAACGCAAAGCACATGCTGTTAGCCTCCCTAGTATTCCACATTTGGCAGAAAGCAAGGCTTGAGCTTAGGCTACTGTCTGCAGCACCAAACAGAAAAGCACCCTTCAAATACAGAAGCATCACTGTCTTGCCTGTGACTTCCCTGCAGAAAAAAAAGACTTAACGTAGTTTAAGGTCCCAGTTCCCATCACACATTCACTATTTCAGGACCGAATCCTAAAGGCCAGCAAGTCCCCTCAGGCTAATCCAGTCGGTCATTTCTGCAGACTTTCATAAGCACTACAAGGAATCAAGATATCCTCAGCTTCCTGCTGGGCTATAAAAATCTGCTCTCTTCTGATGTCAAACTGCCATAAGAATGTTCCTTTTTAAAAATCAGCCTTCCATCCTTGCTGAAGAGATGGAACCAAGAAGACAGCACGTACACCCAGATAAAATGCACATACAGACTGCAGTGTTACAGAAGATTGCTTAGCTTTGAAATACTGGTTAAAGGTAACATAGGAACACATTGGGTTTTTTAACATAAGTATATTAGACAACCCTGGCTTGCTCAACAACTTGTGAGCTAATCCAGATACTGCTGATCCTGCTTTCTCTTGGGAGCTTTCCCTTCTCTGCCCAACAAATTGGTACAAAACCTCAGAACTACTCTGAAACAGAGGATATGCAAAAGCAGGCAAAGTTGATCACTGATGGGTTGTTGTTGCAGTGGAGCATTTATTTGATTTTTGTGGTTGGCTTATTTTCTAAATATAGTAACAGTTTATGCCTTAGAAAATACTTGCTGATTGACATTCAAAGTTTTATCCTTACAAGAGTCAAAGCCAGCTGACAGTACTCAGGGGAACAATCTTTCCCCAAAGGCTAAAGAGCTACTTTAAATGAAAGGTCCAAGATAATTTTTGTAATGTGGTACAGATTCTCTATCCAATTCCAGATCCTCCAGTGCATCTCCATGAACTACCCCATGACATGAAGGTTCTAACTCACAGTATAACAGCATAAAGTTCAGCTGACCATATGCTTCCCTTTCAAGCAAGTTCCAGCCAAGTTTCACCATGAGGCTTCCTGAATATTATGGATAGAGTCCTTCACTGGAGTGAAACTACTTGGCACTGACATAATACCCAGTTTTTGAAGACTTAAAAGCTTCAGCTAAGCTGTTACAGGCTTTTAGGATTTTTTTATTTTGAATTTAAAATATTGAAACACAAAGCTAACAAAGTGGATGCATTTCAAGAGAAAAATTTCAAACTGCCAGATGTTCCTTAGTCTTGTCAGTTTTACTACAGTTTTGCCCCGCTGTTGCTCATTCCCACCTTGTACTGCCATGTACAGCCATGAAACAGCTCACCTATTCCATGCTTGCAGATCTCCTCCTGAAACCACCCTGTTAACTTGACATAGATATGGATCTGGATTAAAAATAAACCAGCAAAAAGGAGCAGACATGTTGCTAAGTGCAGAGAGCTGTGCAGTGTGCCAGCTGAGCTGGGCGGGGCAGCACACCATGGCAGGGACTGGCGAAGGCACCAGGGACAGAGCAGGGACAGAGCAGGGACAGAGCAGGGACAGAGCAGGGACAGAGCAGGGACACCGGGATCTGCTCTGCTCAGTCAGATGGCCCCAGAAGCACCAACAGCACCAGCGCCAACTCAGCACCCTGCACTGGGGACCCTGTCAGAACAGGAAAGGGGCACCCTGAGGTCTACAGTGAAGAAGATATGGCAGAAAAGACTCGATTTAGAAAACACAAAACACTTATAACATTCAGCTTCTTTCACCCTCCAGACATCAAAACTGTTAAGACAAAAATAAGGGGAATAATGTGAGTTTTTTATACAGCACAGAGAACGAGTATAAAGTTTCAGGATATTAGTAGCATGATTCATGTTCATCAGCAGTCATTGGAAGTCCTGTCAGGCAACCTGTCTACCAACTAAGTTACAAAATATTACCTCCTAATGACTATCAAACAATGGTTTGGGTAAAATTATTTGAAAAAGCAGCACTTTCAAAAACATCATTTTCTGGTTTTGTTGTAATAATTACTTACCAATAATCTAAAAATGGAATTAATATTAGTATGAGATATCACAGTGAAAAACTACATCAGTATCAAATTAAAAGCTGGGGAATAACTGTCTGAATACACCCCTAAAAATTGTATCTTGTGGAAGAAATTAATTATCTTATTTTGATAAAGTAAATCTCACAGAGTATGCTGCCAGTTAGTTACATGTATTTACAGAAACTACTTTGATTAAAACCTTTCATTAAAAAGGAATTAATGGATCCCACAGCAGATCAACTAACAGACTGATCTCAAAGTATTACTGGTAACAGGCAGACATATCTGAAGCACCTGCAACAAAGACTTCCAACCCCATTTAACATGTCAGCAGTCTAAGCAATGACCCAGCCTCTGCCAACGAGCCCATATGTGCCACAGGTGTCTGTGACACAGCAGGTACTTGAGGAACAAAGATTAAGGCTAACGAGCTGATCTGGATCACCTGGCAAAACAATCAACCCCCAGGGAACAAAAGCACCTATCTTATTCAAAGCTCCTTACCAAACACAGCTCTATAAGAGCTAGTTGGTATCATTATCCCTGACTTCAAGAGAAGTTTTAACTTCCTAACTTCTGCAATGCTTTATTTAAAGCAAAGAGTTTGCTCCATATAGAAGTAACCAGGTACAACTTTACTTGCCTCAGGAAGTCAAAGCAGAGGCAATGGCAATAAGAAAGGCATCCTTGAAAAGGTATTGGGAGTGAAGCTCTGAATACAGAAGAATTACTCTGGTCAGTCTTTAAATATTAACCTTAGTTAAGCTTTAGTAAAAATACTGCAAAAGTTTTTCAAGTATCTTAACACTCAGATCTTTAGTACTCTGCTTTAGACCAGTTTTAAGTAAATTACTTGTTTAAAAGTTATGGATTTTAGCCTAGTTTATTGCCACATAGGATTCTTCACTACTTGTTCTTCGTTCTTGTGTAACAAGTAGACAAAATTGTTATTTGGATTACTTCAGGATGAAAGTTATTATCAATCATCAGGAGGCAATTACTAAAGACAAAGCAGGTTCACCTGCCGAACCTCAATTTTCCCTCAGTCCAGCATTGAAGGGGTTTTCCTGACATCGCGTCCCCTCCTGACAAGCAGTGGCGGTGCCCCAGCTCCCGGGTTCGGGAGCCGCCTCTGCAGCACACCTGAGCGCTCCCGCCGCCGGACAGGGCAGCGGAGCGACTCCGGCACGGCAAGGCGGCAGCGCCGGGCACCGCGGGGCCGGGCTGCGGCTCTGTCCGCCGAGACCCCTCCGCCAGCGCCCTCTGAACCAGAGGCGTCACCTGTTGTTGTACTACGCCCTGGCGTCCCCCTGCCACGGGATTCCTCCTACCCGAGGACACCGACATCCAAAACCTCTCCAGAACCCAAGCGGCGGGAGAGGGCGGCACACGCGGCTCGTGCTCCACAGGCGGCGCCGGCCCTGCCCGCGCCCCGCGATGGGACGGGCGGGTTCGGGACGAGACTGAAGGCACCGACCCGGGTCCGCAGGGCCGGCAACCGCCGGCCCNTGTGTCCATAAATGGAGAACTCGCCGCGGCGCAGCCAATGGCCGCGAGCCGGAACGTCATTCCCTGAGGGAATCCCGGCGCGCGGGGTTCGCGCGCTCCGGCCCAGGGCTCGGACGGCCGCTGCTCTGGAGCGCCTCGGGATGAGCACCGGGATAAGCACCCGGAGCACAGCGCTGACACGCCTTAAGCCGGCGGGGGCGGCCGGACCCCCGCAAGCGTGCCGCGTGCGCTGCCCTCCTCCCGCGTACCCACAGAACTAAGGTGCTGCTAATCCCTGAAAACACTGGAAAGTCCGATGCATCTTGTCACCGGATGGATGCTGAAACAATTCCTACAGGCATCTCACAGACGCGAAACAACCCAGGCGCCTGCAGAGAGCCGGCATCTGCTGCAAGTTGCGCGGCTCGTTCTGACCAGAACACAAACAGTACAACTTCCAGGGGCTGCGCTTTCCAAGCGATCAAACCAATAAACCCGCCCGAAGCTGACTACTGTAGTCCTGTTAGCAAACGTTTCACCTCAGGCTTGAAGCCCTGCTGTTTGCTCTAATGGGTTTCTAACGCCACTTCTAAGCCAGAATATAAATATAAAATTGAAACAACATAATGTAACAATCATAACAACAGCCAGACTCCGAGTCATGTGTTGATACTGCTTCCAAACCACTTTGAAAACCACTCATAATGGGTAAAGATCTTGAGTTTCATCAATAAATTGTACTGGGATTTCGTTTATTTCTGATTAAAAAGAAGGGCAGTTATTGGAAAAAAATAGGGAGTAGTTTATACATAATACACGTATTCAATTTTCATTGTTTTTATGAACAAAATAAAGACTCATGTCCACACTAATTTAGAGATTAGGCATAAGCAGATTCACTTCCAGCTTTTTGGAGGAGAACACTGCCCTGGCTGCTCCGAGCCAGGTGCTGGTTGTGCAGCCAGATCTGCCAGGGCAGAGGAAGGACAGTGCTGTCCCGCACATGGCTTTGTCCTCACGGCTCTGACTGCAGGACAGGCGTGATGGGGTGCAGACATTAAACACATGGCTGATCAAGTGTTACAAACTCAAACCACCCTGATGTGTACAACACAGAAATGGGACAAAACTTCAACTGTTTACCTGCCCCCTCTCATGTCCCACAGACTTTGGTGGTTTGGATGAAACACAGCGGTCCTTTGGGCATGTTTCATCCTTGGTTTTGAAGAATTAAAAAAACACTTCTCAGCTCAGCAGGGTTTGCACTGTATAATTACTGATCATGTGAAGCTTGGGATTTCCATAGTGGATTGCTTGGACATTGGCTGACATTGATAGGGGAGGTAGGTAATATTTTCATTGAGAAAATAGCTGGGTGGCAAATATGACCTGCAACAGCTATTAAAGCAAAAGTATATCTGGTAGTGCTAACAGTGCACAGAACTTCACAGGAGCTAAGTTTTGCACTTTGATTCTCTACAGAAGGTGAGTACAGCAGTTTTATGGAAATAAAACAAAAAATAATTTGCATAGTATTTGATTCAAACATGGAAGTGCTACGTAAAATTATAAGGCTGATAAAAAGCAGTTAAAACAGTCCTGCAAGAGTCCAGAGAGTGTATATATATTGGGGTAACAGAAGGCAGAAAATCAATACAGGTTTTGTAGGTTTTTCTATTTGCTTTGGATGTGGGTCTGTTTGATGGACAGGTTAATTTTCTTAAGACACATATATTTATATTTATGTGTGGTTACATACATAGAAACATCTTTATAACAAGTCATGAATAATGAGAAACAAGATTGTGGAAGAATAGTTAAAAAGTGCATCCACACTGGCTGGCTAATCAAGAAACTGGTCCTGAGTTCGCTGAAATGAATGTGTGCTACTGGGTCCATCTACTCTACACAGACTACAAGATGACTTTGAAGAGGATTTTTGAAGAAGATTTCTGGAGCCGAAAGAACCGGTGCTGTGCATCTGCATGAACCTTTGCTAAGCACTGGGTGGACCAAGCACAGTCTAATTCACAATAAACTCTTTTCATGCTTTTAAACATTCTGCTTCTTTTAATGATAAACATCTAATTCCCAAGCTGCCTGTATTAACTGAATGATGCTTATTCAACATCCTTGCTCAGAAGCAGGGGAAAGCATTTCCCCTTGAATGTCAGTGGTGGTGTGCCTGAATGGTCTGCATGCCTGGGCTCCTTCAGTCAAGAATGTACAATTCATCCCTGAGAAAGGCAGAGCCCACATTTTCATATTGAGGAGTTCTAGCAGAGTAATGTTGCAGCACAAGCTACAGTTGAGACAGCCACAATACACAGAGCATCCCCATACAATTTCAGCAGTCTTTAAGCATTCACCCATACACAGTAACACCATACCACATCAGAAGGCTGCAAGCATCTGCTCTTTCTTGTTCTTTAGCCCAACCTTTTATACTCCTCATGTTCATGCATTGCACCTGTGTGCCCTCTGTTCCCTTTGGTGGTTGGTCAGTGCCCCTGGGCACTCCATGGCTCATTGCTGTCAGTGCTGCTCACCTGCTTCTCACAGCTGTGCCCATTGGGGATGAGGCTCGGCCGCAGCCCTGCTCCCAATTATCACAAACTGTAGAACTACAGAGAAACCTCTGTACTTTTAAATGATGCACAAAACTTAGAAGTGGTGACATTTCTACCAAAACATTAGTATGGACAGGATACCTTTCAAAAACCTAACTTGAAAAGATTTAAGAAAAATTCCCTGTATCAAGAACTCCCATCAGTTTTTTCAGCGCGTGTATTGTCTGACAGTCTGTCTGGTTAGTAACACCTACAGCTCATGCACACAAGTGCTAACATCAAGAATTATTTTGAGGATATTTTCTAGCTGCAAACAGTTGCACTGCTTGATTCTCCTGATATTGATCACTAGTGCTAAGCTTTGGGGAAATATTTAAGGACAAGTTTCATTCAGTGCCTCAGGAGGTTTATTAGCTCAGCATTTGGGATTTGCAGGGGTTGGTCCAGGCTCAGCACTCACTGAAGTGACTACATGGTGCAGCTGGCAACTCACACGTGCCTTTCCACCTACCCACTGCCTGAGCAACACTGTGTGCCAGCACCAAGCAGGGATCAGCCTGGTGCTAAACTGTGTGAAGACTAAACTGACTGAAAAAAGAGCAAGGTCTTTATTCTTTATCTCTGGAAAAGCCACAGAATAAAGCTTTCCCTTGCTCTCCATTCTAAAAACATTATTGTGGCTTCAGAAAGAAATAACTCTTACGAGAAGTCAGTGAGTCTGGAAAAGATTAGAAATTGTAATGAAATAAGCACTGCTCTGACTGCTTTCTAACTGGCTAAAAATGACAGCAAAGGGGGAAAAGGCATTAGTGCTTTTCTCTTACTTGAAGACTATAATTGAAATAAGTTTTGTAAGTCACATATTTGTCCTCTGTGGACCAGAATAATTTAATTAATAGTTTAATTAATGCTTGAAAGCTATTAAAATAAGGCTTAATATCCTTAACAACACATCACTCTTTTGGTTAGAAAACCACATAATCTGATATTCCTTACAAAGATGAAGGACTGGTGTAATAGAAAAACAAATTATATTAGATTAAGAAAATGTTGAAAATTTAGTGTATTTTTTCCCTGTATTTGCCTTCCAAAGAATAAAGACAGTTCTGAATTGTAACATTTTATTCTAAAATGCAGATGGTTACACTCTGCCTTTAGTTATACTGGGAGCGTGTAGAATTCTACTTACAGGAAATAAAAAATGGATTCAGCAATTTCTTCTTGTGAAATATAGGGAGGGAGAAACAAAATAGCATGTAAAAACAAAGGCAGAATTTTATGACTTAAAATGTGATGAAATCAGTGATTAGGACAGGTTGGAAAATAGTATGCTATTTTCATTGTAGCTTTCTTTAACTCTCTGTGCCTAATAAAGTTTCTTCTTTCCTCTCTGTTGTTGGCCTCAAATGAGAGCTGCATTTTCCTGTTCAGAAAACATGCCCTTAACGTGTTCAACATGTCCATCCAAAGTACCACTGGAATAAAAAGTACAGCAACAAAGTCATCAGCCCTTTTACATCCACTGCTTGGTTGAGGCTTTTTGAGGAAAAATAGCACACGTTTCTTTCACTCTGGATCTGATTAAGAGGAGCCTCAGATGTAAGAGATACTTAGAATTCAGGGAGTTGAATTCTTCTCCAACTGCAAACCAAAACATATGAATAATGCTGTTATTTGCAAGGCTGGTATAAACCTGGAAGAAGTCCACAAAGACTTGGTAACCGAGGAGTTCTGCCTCCTGTGTTCCTGTGACTGAATTCAGCTAAGCTGTGTACGTTCACAACAACAAAATTACAAGGATTTTTTTTCCCCTCTGAAGGAGATTTTTTGCAACATTACACAAGCTTTTAAGATGAAAACTTTATGCTAGGATGGGCAACCTGATCCAGCATCAAAATTAGCCTTGCTCTGAGCAGGGAGTTGGACCACATTCCCTCTGAGATCCCTTCCAGCCTAAATTGCTCCATTCTGTACTTCTGTGATTGGAGAAGTGGGGCTTAATTAATGAGTGAGATGGCTGAAGACTCCAGAATAAATTCATATTCTTGATGCTGTGCCTTGATAAAAGGATTGTGATATGAACTTTCCTTTAAGAAAATAAATCTCTATGTTCTGTATGAATTACACTGAAGATGTAATGATACAAAATACAATAGTTTAGTACTGCTTTAGTTAGAAACATCAAGAAAGTGATACAAGTACAAAAAATAATGGTCTCTAATAACACAAGATGAAAACAGCATCAGTATGGGTCAAACTAAAGACCATTCACCTCAAATCCTAGTGGTGTGGATGCCTTGAAAAGAGTGTAAGAACAGACAAGAATTTACATGCCCTGTCCATGTCTCTTGGCCTCCACTGTTGCCAGAGAAGGGCCAGAGGGAGAAAGCAGGCTGAGATCTGAGCATGGGTACATTTTAATGTTATTTTCAAGATTGCAGTAGGAGGTACAAATGTTATGTTTTTAAATTAAAATAACTTCAGTTGATTTGCTTTAACTAGCAATTTGCTTTCAAGCCCTACTCTGCAGAAAACACTGGGCAGTCCTTTAGCAAGGAAAACCCTCTAGACAGGTGCACAAAAACTACACAGGGACATGAGGTTAGTCTAGATGTTTGCCAGGTCAGGGAATACATCTGTGTACATCAGGAAACTGGAGCAAGGTCAGCAGAGGCCAGTGAGATGGTTGGGAGCTGGATCCCTGAGGATGCAGGGCTTGCTCAGCCAGATGAAAGCAGACTTTGGGGGACCTGGCAGGGCCCTCCAGTATCTATGATGAAGTCATCAAGATGGCAAATTCGGACTCTTCATAGTGGCGCATGGTGGGAAAATAACAATATAAATGTAAACAGGACAGGTTCAGACTAGGTATAAAGAAAATGTTCTTTCCTCAGAAGCCAACAAGCATGAGAACAGGCTGCCCACCGAAGCTGGACAGTCTCTGTCCTTGGAGGTTTTCAAGAGCAGGCTGGGTAAAACCCTGAACAACTGCATTTAGCCTCATCAATCACTTCACCTGGAGCAGGAGGTTGGAAAAGGGCTCTCCTGAGATTCATTCTAAGCTGAATTATCCTACAGTCTTTTGACTCCCTGTTCATAGTTTTTAAAGCACCTATGGCATGTTTTCTCTCTGGCCTGATCCTCTGATGTAGGAACTACTTTAAAATAAATAGGTCAATCTGGATTCAGACTCCACCTTGCTTTTTACAATAGCGTGTGCATGGTGTAATCCTTTTATCCTTCACATCTACCAAATCCTTAGTCCTGCAATGGTTTTCCTATACAATAGCATGGGATGTCACATGGATTTTAACTAAAATCAGAGACAATCTGCTATTTTAGAGTGAGATGGTGCAGTAAGTTCTTCTCAGATTTCACTTATATTTTGTTTACCCAAGGTGGTCGTATCAAAGTCCAAGGAATGACACAAGCAGGAAACAAAAGTGAAGGCAGACACACCCTCTGTGGACTTTGTTTTTCCAGTAATACTTTCTCTTAGCTGACACGCCTCTGCTGTGCAAGCAGATGGATCTTATTTGCTGTGATATATGAAGTTTTACTGAAGCTGCATGTTAGCTCTTGTTTGAAAATGTAACATGGAAACTTTATAAACAAGACTAATATTTGTCATTGATTTTAATAATGCATTCTGACAGGATTTGATATACGCTCTGACAAAATCCATGCTTCAGTCATACTCTCGGCTCCTCTGCACCACCAGAAACTCAGAGTCACCGCTGTTCGTCACCACCGAACTTTCTGTCTGGAGGCCGGCGTTTGCTGGCGCGGGGGGCGCGGGCACGGCCCCCGCTCCGTCCCCGCCGCTCGCCCCCCGTGCCGCAGGGAGCGCCGCTGTTTGCGGTGCCCTTCCCGTCCCTCCCTGCTTCCCCAGGATCGGGCACTGCCGTGAAATAGCTGCGCGGAGGGGGCGATGCGAAGGGCTCCCCCCGCCAGGGCGGCAGCGCGTTCCCATGGTGACGGCGTCCTGGCAACCGCTCCCGCTCCCGCAGCCCGGCCTGCGGCGGCCGCCCCGCTCCCAGCCGCTCCCATCCCATCCCATCCGCTCCGCGCAGCCGGCCGGGAGGGCGGGCGGACGGAGCCCCNGCCCTGCCCTGCCCTGAGCCAGCACCGGTGAGTGAGCGCAGAGGCTGTCCCGGCTCTGTCCCCCCGTGTTGCATGGCCATAGAGTGGTGTCTGCACCGCGGTGTCCTGTCGGCTGTCGTACACCCGTGTCCCCGCAACCTTCGCCGCGCCCACCGGCGACCCCCGCACCGCGGGCCCTGGACCCCCG
>VXBC01004899.1:292563-324625 GCA_013399945.1 Ploceus nigricollis | reverse complement strand
GCCGAACCGCGGGCAGGGCAGGGCAGGGCAGGGCAGGGCAGGGCAGGGCAGGGCAGATCGCTCTGCCGCGATCCTCCCCTCACGGCGGCTCGGCACGGGCTGGCACCGGGGCCGATCGCACCTATTTCTCCAGAGGGCCCCCGGCCAGGCTCGGAGCCCCCCGGCCTGGCTCGGAGCCCCGGGCACGGTCACCGCGCTGCCGGGAGAGCCCCTCCGGCTCCCATCGCACAGCGCGTGTTCACGAGTGCCACCGCCGCGCCCAGGGGCTCGGCACGGGTCTGGTTCTCCCTGACGCTGCCGGGCTCTGACCCATCCCTTTGCTGAGCTGCAGCACAGGGACTTTTTCGCTTACTCCGAAGCGTTGCCCCAGCGCACTTCAGAGTAACACTGGGAAGCATCTGGCGGCTCCCGGGGTGGTGCCGTCACACGCTCCCTGTGCAGCAACCAAAGCGGTTTCTATTTTGAGAAGGAAAGAGTGATTAAAGTGTTTGCCGAGGCAGGTATTTCAGTCTGCTTTGATTCCCGTGTGACTTGTGGCAAGTCACATAGCCTGCCTCGTGCTTCACTTCCCTACCAGCAACAGAAGGAAATTGTATTTTCAAGGATAATAATGCTTCCTACCTCACAGGCATATTGTGAGAATGAATGTGAAAAACACTCCGAGGTGCGCAGACATTACAGCATTAGTTGTAGATTATCATGGAAGATGGGAAACTGAACGCTACAGGTATGATTATCCTTCAAAACAGGAGAAATTGAGATCCCACAGAAAATAAACATGCAAGGCAGTCTGAGAAGTGGGGAAGGGATGCCACAGCACAAATAGCAAAGAGTGAACTGCACATTGCTAGAAGTATCTCTTAATCACATCCCATGGATGATTTGGTTTTTCTTTTCAAGCTTTTACACATCTTATGTCAGTGATTTAAAGAAACACTAAAGGAAGCACCACACATTTGTATGGAAAACATGCCTTAAGTATCAAGTGAACTGTTATTTTTGGTAATCAGGCATATCATTTCCAAATAGGAAAAAACTTGTATCTTGTCCATGTGACAAGTATATTTGGAATATTCAGTAACTTAAATTAGTCAACCCAAATTTACTGGGTTAATACATCATGACTTAAATTGCTTATAGCAGTATCAAGCAGGAAACAACATTATTTAAAAAAAAATCAAGCACCTGTAACCAGTATTTCAACTAGTATTTTACTTGACCCCTGTTTACTGCCATTGAAAGAGCCACGTGAAATTATACTCCCCTTAGAGAACATCTTATGGTTTCTATTTACTCGTGTAAGTTGGTATTACACTCATAGAGAAGGAATTTGCCATTAGTTCTGACACCTATTTGTTAATTGCAAATATCTCCAAACTGAAGCAAAGTTTTGTACAACTGCCAATCAAAGTCTTCGATCCTTTCTGGCTGTTGGATCAGATCAAGAAATCTGATATCTGATGATGAGATGCTTCACCACATACTGAGCAAAGAGAAATGAATGAGAAGTTCATTTGTGTAACTTCTGTTTCATATCCACTACTCCAGATTACACTTACTCCACTTACTAAATGCATTTAGCTGCATTTCTTATGGTAGACTGGCAGAAAGAGTTAAGACTTCATGCAAACCTATGCTTAGCTTGCTGCAAACATTATTTTCCAACTGATAATAAATGGGCACTGACGGCTGTGAGACTAAAGCACTGTTTGGCTGATTTTTGTAAGGTGTATTTCACTAAATTTCACTAAGATGCTGCTAGATGTATGGACTTTAATATTTGTTCTTTGTTTTTCTAGGTAGGATCCTGTGCTTTGCTGCTGTGTGCACGTAGATCTTCCCAAATCAGTGGGATAATTCCTGTGTTTACAGCTAAATTGTGCTTAAAAGTTTCAACGCATCAGGATGGTTAAAATGTGTTAAGGCCCAGAGGTCTCAGGCCCACTGAGAACTGGGTGCCTGGTGGTGTGACCTGCTGCAGTCTGGTGGTGTGACCAGGAGGGACCCCTTGCAGAGTGCTGGCATTCCTTAAAAATCCAACAACTGGGAAATGACGAGTGTGAGGAGCAGACTGCAGAACTGGACATTCAGTGTCTGTGCAGGACTTTGAATGCAGAAGTCACCACAATGACTCCCAGCTCTTATACTGTGCTTTTTACTTATAGCCATGTAAGAACCTAAACAAGGAGGTAGGTATGGTTATCTCTCTTACATATAGGGAAACTGAGTCATTACTCACAGAAATAACTTGTCCAAAGTCAACAGGATCAGAGATTGAACAAGGAATTCAATTCAGACCTCCTGAATTCCTGTCTGGTGTCACTGCTGCTCAGCAACCCAGCTTCTCTTAAAACTGTTTTTTTTCTAATTTGTAGTTTCTGAAGCGCCGCGCTATAAATAGAACACACACACTGTGACAATGTTTGCTCTCTGCTTTCAGGCAGTGCTTTCATACATTTCTAAAGCACAAACATGCTTTGCATTTTGAGATCTCAGAGGGTAGCCCTATTGCTTCTTCGATATTCGACTGTTGTATTTCTATAACCCCATCTTTCTCAGATTGCACAGGATCTCATCAGCAATTGTAAGCTTCCTTTCATACATCAGCCTTTATTTTGTAGCGAGGATTTTAGCCTCCCAAGGAGATCAGACTCAGGCCATACTACTTCTCTTTATACTTAAAAATGTTTTTTGTTTTATGTAGGGGAGATTAGTTTGATTTGATTGAGGCTAATATATTTTTCATTAATTTCTGTCAGTGGACAAAGCTGCTGAGCCAGGTACTGGTCTCAGTAAGATACTAAAATATCTTTCTGAAGCTATTTAATAGACCTACTCTGCTGCAATGTCTGTCACAGTCTGGCTGGCTGTGTCTAAAAATTAAAACCAGAATTTATATTCTTGCCACAGAAGAATTTACTTACAACATAAAGTGTGGTCATTTAGATTTGAAGACAAATTAATACAAGACCCAATTTTGATAAACTATGCTGATGTCACACATTTTATTTAGGTTTCTGACTGCCAATGCTTTTAGGAGAAAAACATCTTACCCCTAATAATCTGCTGTCAGGAAAAACTTGTATTTGATTCTCCAGTCAATATTTTCTTAAGTTTTATGATCATCCTGTAGACCTTACTTTATTATTAATTGGTTAATGATGTCAGAGACCAGTAGAAGATTGGGGACAAGAACTTTGTTTACCTCTGCCCTGCCAAACCAATTCTGTGGGTCAACAGCAGATTTCAGTTTCAAGGCTGTCAACCTTGTCTTTTCAAGAGTTATCATTTTCACTATAAAAAGCTTTTTAGCAGTTTTTAGTCTTCATTCTTTTGTATTAATTTTTATTTGCATTTATTGCATTAGCAATATTTGGATGCCAAGATCACCAGTGTCAGCATAATATTACATTTAACTTAAAGGTGCACTGAAAGCAAAAGCTTTAAGTCATTTCAGTACCAGATATAAGCTATTCAATAATTCAATTTGTACTTTTTCAACAGACATAAATTATTGACCAGAGAATGGCCCACCGAAGCCCAATCTTCCCAACTCTTGCCCCTTCTGAAAGGTACAGTCTGGAATAAAAAACCCAAAATCTTCATAATGCAGAGTATTATGTATCTCCTAATTTCCTATATATACAGTAATGCTGTGACCTGGGACTTTGGCATTAGTGTGCAATGCAAAGTGAAATACCATAAACATTCAAATCATAGCCCAAATCACAAGGCCTTACTCAGCTTTTACTTAGCCATTTCCCAAAGAAACTTAATAGCTTAAATCTCACTGACTAGAAGTCCAAGAACACATTAGCCAGTGTTCAAATAGCATGGAATGAGTTGTGAAAACACAGAGCCAAAAGTGACCCTTGTTGGAATCCTCATATATCTCTATCAATGAGTCCTCTCTTTCAGCCTAGGTGGAGAAAACTCTATGATATATTCTTCTAGGGCAAGGCCCTGGGGATTTCCCTGAAGGGTTCAAAGGATTCCACAATCATGGTCAAACTGAACTGCTAATTTGGCTCATTAACAGGAAACAACATGAGAATACACCGTAAATAACAGAGTTCCTAGAAAAAAGATCTTTTCTGAAGTGGGGTTGAACTTGTATCCTCCACTTATCTGAAAATGTTGTTACTCTTTACAGAACACAGTGGCAGGAAAAGGTTGCATGCATTAACAGCCTCATTTTATTACTTTCAGCACCCATGAGCTCCACTGCTTTCCATGGGAGCTATGCAATGCAGAGCACTCTTCAAAAATCTAGATAATTATTCAAAGTACCCAAATGTAAGCTATTTCGGGGGGAAATTTAACTTCTAAGCCTATGAGAAGCTTGTCATAAATTTGGTCTCACCTCAGTTTCTATGCCCATATATGCTCCTGTCCAGTTTGCAGGGGAACAAGCTTCTGTATGGTATTACAGGCTAGCTATAGAGACAGAAAAGGGATTGACACAAGCTACTCCTTTTTAATTCTGATCTGGTTTCATTTAATTTACAACACGTACCTTCAACTGTTACAGTTTTGATTAAGCCTGAAAACTGTAAAGACAAATAACATTACTTTGAAACTCAGTAGAAGGGTTTGAATTCGGACTCTTAATCAAATTATAGTTCCGATTTATAACTACTTTTATTATGCTAATGTCCTTTCCCTAAGATCCCATGCTTTTGTAAGCTTCCTTAAAGACCATGAAAAAAAGCCTGACCTGCCTTTGTACGAGACACACGGTAGCCAACACAGCACCCACTTATTTGTAGCAGTGGGCACTCTCTCTGGGTGTGTTTTGGGGCTTCTCCCGAGCACTGCCAGGACTCAGACAGTGTCACACTGTCTCCAGTGCAAAGGCATCGCAGAGTTTTTGTGAGAACTTAACAAGATGTGGATATTCTTCCCCTCTAGACGGGTCCGAAACATCCCGCTGCACAGCCAGGCACTGACAGCGGTGCCGCTGGCATCCGCCAGCCTGGTGGATCAGCTGGAGGACAGAATCCTGAGCCATGAGAAAACAACAGCGGCTCTTGTGGAACACGCTTTTCGCATTAAGGAGGACATTGTTTCCACGCTGCACAGAATGCAGAACAAAGGGGGGGGTGACCGGTTGGCAAGGCAACTCCTGGAGGAGCACATCCGAAACATAACTGCGATAGTGAGGCAGCTCAATCGGGACATCGAGGTATGGCAAGAATGTTGCACAGCACTAAAGCCATCTCAGCTACTTACTGCTTCTAATTTCCTAACAAAGTTTACCATGGGATAAGTAAAGGTCAGACAGGGTCTGAAGATCCTGTAAGCTTATAAATTGTTTTTACAACTTGAAAAAGTGTTTGCAAATTACATAATTCTTTCGGTGGCTATGAAAATAGCACAGGATATTAGCATATAAACACAGGAGCCTTTGTGGTTCTAATAAGCTTGCTTTCAAAAGCTGCACTGGAAAATCTTGAAAAAAGGAATTAATGTGACACTAATACCCAGCTCAACTTCAGTCCAAAGGCTGTGCTGTATAAACACTAGGAAATGCCTTTGCTCTATAATAAACTTTCTTTCCCTTCCGACTCACTGACAACACGGAGTAACCAAACCCAAGTGCTCACTTTTATGACCTAATCCTAGGCAGACACATGACTTCATGTCTGACCTCTGCTGCAGTGAACAACAGGGGTGTGGTGGGGAAAATGAAAGGAGAAAAAAAAATTAAGTTTCCATTTCACTGTCAAGCTATACTTTATATACATTATGGTAGTTGCGTGCAGATTGGACACTAATAATAAGAAATAATAGAATACCTAAAAGGTATCTGGTTTGGTACATTACAAGACAAAGCTTTGAATAAAGTAATAATAAAATGGTATCTGAGGATACTGAACTACTGAAAAATAATGAGTGACATTTAAAGTGTACATTATATGTGACATACTGGGTTTTTATTTGCATATGAATGTTCTGTAGATGCTGCAAGAACAGATACGTGTCAGAGACAATCTCAGCTATGGAACAAATTCTACCCTGAAGAGTCTTGAAATGCGGCAGCTTTCTGGCCTAGGAGATCTTCGGGGAAGAGTTGCAAGGTAAAAGTCCCCATGGGAACTGTGTTTTGGGGGCTAGCTAATCTTGTTTTAATCCTGAAGTATTAATGATAATGGGTTGAATTCAACTTTGGCAAAATTCCAAGGATAATTTTGCTCTGCGTTTTCAAGAAAATGAATAATAATATTTTGCATTCCAGAATTACATATTAAATTTGACAATATCACCCTTAATTCCTAAAATTCCTGAAATTAGTTCTAAATAAATTATTTCAAATTCCCTGGGAAATTGGATTTGGTTCAGCTTTTTAAAAGTACTGTGGTTAGACTCGTGTCTTTGAAACACGTTAATTAGCACAATTATAAAGGCAGCACGGAACAATCTGCACTTGTGAAGAACAAAACAGTTGCACATTTTTGCATATATTTTAGAAGTAAAAATCTGCACATTCAGTTAGTGGTTAGCCATATTAAATTCCACACGGGCTACATGACACATAAGGAACAGAAAACTGTACAGCGACAGAGGTTTCACAGGCTGCCCAAAGCTCCTGGTTACAATTCAGTGGCCACACAGACTTTAGTTGTGCCATCAATGACACATTTACAAACCCCAGCACAACAACATTAGCTTAAGTGCCTGTAAAGTTGAACACAAAACACAGAGGATGTGCACAGCTACAGGAAAAGGACATAACCTGGCCTACAGCTGCTTGGGTAATAACTTTGGTGGAGTTATGCTTGCCTATTTTGTAGAAAATAATTTAGATGTGTCAAAAAAAATTAAACAGTTAGTAAGTTATGCACTATCCTTTAGCAAACACAAATGAACTAGTTTATATTTTTCAAATCAGAAAACCTACAGAGAGATACACATACACTTATCTGTCCTGCTGAGAAGTCCCCCCAAAATGTACATGCTTAGATCTTCCTGCTTCTTTCTGTAAAAATACTTTGAGATCATACTACATCCTGAGAGGGGTTCTATGTGGAGCAGCACTGACACCTTGGGAGGCAAAATGTGGTGCCTTTGCCCTCAGTCAGGGAACTCAAGAGAAGAAACTCGTGCTGGCATGAGTGTCACTGCAGGGCCCTGTCCTGGCCCGAGCACTCACTGTGGGAGGGTGAGGATGGGCACAGGCTGTGCCAGGGCTTCTTCCTTTATTTCCTTAGGGCACCACCCTTGTGCTGTGCCCAGGTTGCAATTTATCTGCAAATTGAATGAGATTATACCCATGTGCCTTATGTCAGACTGTGTGATGAATGCAGGTTATTTGTATTCGTTCCTGTAAGAGAATCAGTTTATTGCCCTTTAATTGCTACCTTCCATACTGCATTCTATGCTTCCATTCAGCATGTTCTCTTAAAAAAAAAATCCCTGAATGAGGAAAAAAAATCTTTCTTTTATGAGAAAACAATTTAAAGCAGTGGTCCATGAGAGAAAGCCATTTGCCTTTATTTACAAACATATTCTACTTTGAAATTAGTGTTCCAGTGAATAATGATTATAGCACTAGCTGGAGATTATGGTCAAGATAGTGTTTTGTTTTGCCTTTGGCACAATACAGAGACTTTCCCTGAGATAAACACCTTCTGATTACTTTAGTCAATGTTCCTTATATAAAATACACTTTACTCACCTCATGTAATTTTACCTCTCGTGCTGCTAGCTTCCAGATGAGTTCAGAGTGAAACATGAGAAACATGATCAAGTTAGTGTGGGTTACCAACTTCCTGTGCATCAACTTTCAGCCACAGCAAAGGTACATTGAGAGGCTCAGGCTGCAGTAGCTCTGAGTGCTGTTTGCTCCAGGCTGGCAGCATGCAGAAGGACAGTGGGAATCAGTTTAGACAGTAAATCCCAAAGCATGAGCCCTTTGTCATGTAATAACTTTAGTGTCCATCTTAGGATTCTGGCCAAATTTCAGTTCCAGTAATTTCATGCATACTAAACATCCTATTCAAGTTCCATATTGGAGAGAGGGGTGTTTATTTCCTAATACCAACTGTTCTGTAACATGTCAATATATCATCAAACAACTGTCTCATTATTTCTCGAGGGCTGGTGCTGTTAATGATGGGAACAAGGGATCCCTACAGGCACATGCATTTCTGGAGCACAGCCCCAAACCACACTCTCCACGGCTCTGCAGGAGTGAGATTCCAACATACCTCACTCATATCACAGAATCAACTAATATTGCTATCAGAAGGTGACAGACTACACATTACAGCTCATGTCTCTGGATCTTTTCTCAATAAGCACCATTTACTGGTGAATTTGTAAAGCATTATCACAGCCCTGAATAATTGCTGAAAATCACCATTATTATTAACTTTAAGAAAAAAATATCTCTATAAATTTCAGCAATGCATTAGCAGAAAATTAAATCGATGCCAGTAGATCATATTCTCCAGCCTCCTGTCTCTTATGTTGGCAATTTTATATTACACAGATTTACCAATTCTTTTTCTAGTGATAACAGATCATAAAATTCATTAGTGCCTTATAATTTATTTAGAGAATTACTTGTGGATAATGAGCATTTGTCTGGAAAGTTTAAACCCAGCAGCCTGGTTGGAACGATAGCAGTAGCTCTTCATAAAAGCTTCCTGAGAGCTGAAACATCCAGAGAAATGGCAACTGTGTGTGTTCAAATTGGACCTACTTTGCATATATAGATGAATTTTTTATCTACATTATAGAACTGATTCATTGCAGACAACCTGGACTCATTACACGTAGGCAGATTTTCCTGCTGCACAGATTATGAGTCTGATGCATCTGGGCTGCACCACATTGACAATCTCCCCAAGACCAATAAATGTGCTGCTCCCTGGCCCTTGCTGTGTGGGAGGTGGCACCACGATGGCAGCTCTGGGCTCCCTGCCCCAGGCCAGCACAAACCACCAGTTCTGCTGCTCTTGCCCAGTGCCCCCGTGGGCATTTCTGCTTGCTTTTCACTACCTGTTCTCCAGCTACTTGTTTTTCACTGAAACACTGGCACTTTAATTGAAACATCTCCTGTTATAATAAACCAGGAACATTAAAAGCTCTCTCCATACCATTACAGCATATGCACATAGCAGCCAGCTGCAGAGTACTGGCACAGTCCTCACTTTATCTATGCCCCAGTGATACTGAATGGAGCAACTCCTTGTCTTTTGATTTCTTTGATGCTGAACACTAATATTTTCTTCCAGGTCAAAACCAACCGTGTTTGTGAGTGTATACAACAGATATAGAAGATAAACCAAAATAATCTGATCTATGCATACCAGGCAGATATTAAATTCACATAGTCAGAATATTAATGTTTCAGTTGCCATGGAACTACATGAACCCTTTGACCGCATAACTGAATTCCATGAAGTAAAGAGATGCTCTGTGATTAAACCCAAAATACTAATTTACTTTAAAAACATTCACAGGTGTTTGCTGATTAAATTTGCTTCAGTAGTTTCAAAGCTGTTGCTTTTTATATTTTCTGCCATGCCTCAGAGAAACAAAACTAACCATTTTTTGGAGCCACAACCTTTTGGTGACTAGAAGCAAGATGATTCCATTCCTCTGATTCTCTCTGATTGTAACAACATGGAGAGATTTGGCTTCTCTCATCTTTCTAAAGAAACTGCCTGATTTTGAGCCCCACAAGCTTTTCACTGCTATGTAAACCCTCGCCAGGCTTCCTGCAGATATTACTAACAGGTCTCACAATGCAGAACTGCTACACTAGAAATTAATTTCCTCAAGTTTTATAATGCCTATTTTACATTACTGATTATTTTCATACTGAAACTGTACCATAGTAATAAGCAGATGCTCCTTTTGTCATTTTAGCTGTGACTTTCCCTTCATGTTTAATGATAATGGCAATTCCTGTAACTGAGGTGATGAAAATGCATGTTGAAATGAAAGCCTTCAAACTGAAATGTGACAAAAAAGATGACAAAGTGTGTCACTGGTTTAGGTAATGACTTAACATGCCTCAGCTTGTTCCATTTTAGTGCCTTTTTCTCCCTAAAGTTGTAACTGCTGTCTCTTCCTCATCAGTTTCCTATATCAAATTTGGTAACACTGATGATTACATATTTCCCTTAGCAAAAAAAAATATACATGAGTCATACTTCACAGAGGTCTTACTCCTGAAATCACAGTACTTATATTTTTACAGCTCAGTTAATGCCCTTAATGCATTACTGTAGATGAAATCTACCTGATCAAATTATTTTTAAAATCTGGTAGAAAACATACATGTTTTATAGCATATTTATCCTGAAAATGTTACAGCATCAAGAAGTGTTCCCATGTGACAAAAGGAAACAATAATTATTATGTTCCAGGACTTCATTTTACAGCCTTTTCTGAGACAAAATTGCCATTGCTTTCAATGACAATTTATTTATTCGCCTAAATAAAGACTAAGAACCATAAGATTTGCCCCACATTGTTAACTGCACATATTAGCTGTGTACTACTATTTCACAAATAAAAATGCAAAGCTACAATAATGAAAAAATGGTCCTCAGTTATTTAGGCTACTAATCATGTAGGGGAATGCATACACACCTTATCAGATATCTTCTGGAGTATTACAAAAAGACATGGAAATGAAATTCTGCATCTTTGCATTTCTGATATGATTTCCCATATCATGTCAGTGCCAAGAACAATGGAATTTGTTTATCAGACTACTTGACCTTCAGGTCTCTTTGGGAGCACTTTGCTGAACACTATGAGATGTATTACCATTCTTACAGTCTCACAGACATTGCTTCCCTAGCCAGCCAGGAATTCCACAGAAATGGCCCGTATGAAATGGGTAATTTTAAAAGCCTGGACCTTTTCTTCTATTTGGCTGGTGCTTTGTTTTTTATTTATTCAAACAGGTGTGATGCTGGGTTAGCCAGGCTGTCTGCAGAGCATAAAATCACATATGAAAGACTTCAGAGTCTAAGTAAAGACCAACACACCTCCAAGCTGATCTTAGAATCTAAAATCAAAGAGGCAGAAATACAGGTATGGTATTTAGACCAAGGCAATCCTTTTACAGGTAAGAGTTCTAGTCCAATTCACACAGACTGCATTACTGTTAATTATTATCCTGGGAGGTCACAGATTTACAAATGGAGAGGTGTATCAGCTCACAGTCTTTATTACATTGACCACTGGAACCTAGATGCATTATTGTACTGCTCTAACTGGAAAAGGTCCTTAACTTCTTCCTGCAGCATCTGTGTAGAAGGGATTAGTATGTAAAGGCACATGCTCAACAAAACTACAACAATGCAAGTCTCTGTGTCTTTTGCTGTATGTTTTGGCCTTCCCAGGATGATCCTATATGTATTTGAACACAATTTTTGAAGGTCTGCAAAACAAAACTGGCTGGCTTTAGGTTCTGTGAATCCATTAATCTGTCTCTCAGGTTTCTCTTCCATTGAGTTTGAGAATGGAAGTGAGCACTAGATACAAGCAGAGACTTGGAGATAGGAAGAATCCTTTTCTTTAATGTCACATCTCAAGGCCTTCCCATTTTCTTGGTCAACAAAAGTATTTTACATCTTCATTTTGCAGTGGGTAAAAAAAGGCTAAAATGCACTTTGCCTTCCTCAGAAGCCTCAGTGTAGTATACTAGCATGCCAGGAGCATGTTGTCATGCATCTTGTAGTGAACCAGAACAGTATGCTTTGAGAAAGTGGGATGGTTGTTTTGGTGACAAATATTCTCTTGTAGTTATGACAAGAGTCTCCCCAGTTAAACCCAGCACTTCTATGGCTGCAGTGGCCCTTACACACAAAGTGATGGAGCACATCCCTCAGTATTGATGGAGTGCTTTGGCACTTGTTTATTCTGATTATGTGGCAACTTGGAGATGTATGGATCATGCAAATTCAGCTGTCTAAAGGGGGGACCAGGCAGAGATTTTCAAGGCGAAACTATTCACATTATTTAAGGCAAAAAAATTTACAGTTTTCAAAATGCTGATACTTTCATATTGAGAGATAGTATACTTTCATGATAAAGTAAAATATGCAAATTCAATAATTTTGGAAATGTTAGCAAAAGTGAGCTCTCTGTTAGGCCTCCTCTACTGTTATGAAAATGCCCTAAATGAAACTGTGATGAAACGCTGTTGAAAAATAGTGAATTCTGAATTTTGTTTCAGATTTCTCATCTGCTGAGCAGAGTAGAGCAATCGATAATGCAACAAGAAGCAAAGCTGAAGATTGCCTACAAAGAGAGCAACCAACAGCTGCAAGTTCTGGACACAAAGTAAGTGCCTGGGTAGCCTTGCTGCTGCCATGCACCTTGGGAGTAGGGCCTCCGTGTTCCCAGTCTGACCTCAGTTTTCCCAGTCTGACCTCAGTTTTCCCAGTCTGACTGGTTTAATCTTCAGGCCTATAAAAGCAGGAACCTCCATGAATACGTGTGTTTGCTCCACAGATGTTACAAAAGCTGACTGTCAAGAGGGACTTGCTTTCACCAAGAATTCTGCCCCTGATGTGGTTAGGCAATTCTGAAAAGTTGATTAAGTTCCTAGTTAAGTATTCAGGCAGAACTTATATTAAAGGACACAATTAAGGGTTTTTGTTAGAGTGGCCTGGTGCCTTTCTGTAAGAACTGTCTGAAGCAATGAATGCTGGAGGTGGCTGTCCAGAGCAGGGGAAAAAGTTCAACTGAAGCAAGCAGGGAGCAAGTCACAGCACTCACAGAGTGCTACTGCTTTAAACTGGCTTCAAACATGAATATAACTGAAATACCTAAATTATTAGTGATTAGATACTCTGTACTACCAGACATTACATGGGGTCATTATATTCAACTCAGATGTTAACTCCTGTCCAGGCATTTCACTCAGTAGCAGTCCTGGTATAAGCCATCCACATCCTCATTTCTTACTGCTTATCACCATCCTCATGCAATGCAGGTTTCACATATTCACTGGAGAAAAGAAACAGTTTCACTGGCACAATTGGTTGGTGTAAAGTCGAGGTGGGTATAGGCAACATAAGTGGAGTTACAGGAACCAGCACTGTCACCAGAATAAGTGGCTACCAAATCTTTGCTCAGATTTGATACATATGGACATAAAGTTTACAATCTGAATGGATAACCATATTCTGTTTTCAATGTCACAAAGAATTTTCATCTACTATGATGAAATTTTGTAATGTGTTTCATCTAAATTTGCTGAGAACTTTTACCTTTATTTTCTAAACCAATGTTACCATATCCAGTTTAATAGCCTTAAAATTCAAAGGCTCACCTTAATATGGTGTGAAGAATGTATTAAATTGCCATTTTGTGTTTTTATGAACACGTTCATAAAAAATTCACTGTTGAATGACCAGTTCTTCTCTTTGGTATCTGCTAATTTCTGTTGTGCTCCTAGATTAAAAGATGCTGTTGAGGAGCTCAGCAATCAGATTTTGTCTGCACGGAGCTGGTTGGAACAGGAACACGGAAGGACTGAAAAAGAGCTTGTGCAAAAAATCGACCAACTCTCACTGACTTTCAAGGAAAGCACTGTAAGTTTCATTCAAATGTCCTGTAATACTTCTCAGGAAGCATTCAAGAGCATTATTAATTACTAAGATGATGTAATTGAGATATTTTTTGAGTAAGATTTTCAGATAGCTTCAGAATATGCCTAAGTCTCTTCATCGATACCAAGTGTAATACCTCCAACCTGAGAATCTTTAAATGAATCTGGTCACTGCTAAATAGATCAGTATTTTAACCTACACTAATCAAGTAATTTGAAATGCTTTTATGAAAAATTGTAATTGCTTACATTTTGAATTCCAGATAAAAGATGATAAATCAGTATCTATTTCATATTTTAAAAAGGCCACTGTTATTCCACACGCAGAGTAAATCATTAAAATTCTGTTTCCTGGCTCCAGGAAATGAGTGAGAGAGGTATTGAGATGAAATTCAACCAAATGGCAGAGAAAATTGAGAGAATAGAAGAAATGCAGAAGATAACCATGGAGGCACATGAAGCAAAACAGACTGAAGAAAAGATAAATATTCGCATTGTCAAACTTCAAAATGAGATAAATGAAGATATAAAAGAAATGAAAGCTGAAGTTAATGCTGGTAGGACCATAGTTATCCAGTTCTTTACTCTGAATTGTGGTGACAGTGATCCACTCATAGTAATATGCAAAATGTCTTTGCTTGTATCAAAGTAGTTTAAATACTCCTAGGGCAGATGTAATGGCTACACCTGTGGCATTAAGAAGGATTGTCACTAAGTGCAAAAAGCAGAGCAATAAGGGGTGACAACCAGCTTCGAAGTGCTCTCCCCAGAGCAGGCACAGCCATAGCTGGGCTGCCATCAGGGCATTTCTGCCTTCAGCACACAGTTACACCCCATTTTCCTTCAGAACCTTTGCTGTGTTCCTAGAGCAAAGCAGGGCATTATGGAAGTGCATTCTGATAGCAATGATGTGACACTCTTGCTCCTCATGATGAACTAATGTAATTCTCACCTGCAATTAGGGTTTGCAGCTATCTATGAGAGCATTGGGTCTCTACGGCAAGTTCTAGAAGCAAAAATGAAGCTGGACAGAGATGAACTACAGAAGCAGATCCACCAAATGAAGCAGGAGGTTCCAAGATGGGGAGAAGCTGGACCATGACTGCAAGATTTTGTCTGAGAGATTAGTGTTTACCTGGCTAACTAGGCAGACTCCAGTGTTGTTCCAGTCTGTAATGCCAATTACCTGCATGTACCAAATGACATGCTGCTGCTGCTGCTGCTGCTGCTGCTGCTGCTGCTGCTGCTGCTGCACAGGTGTTTGCTCACAGCAGTAAATACAAGCTGTTCTTGGATAACTGGCAATGAGCCTGTGGAGCTGAGGTGCTGCTTTGCCACTGCACTACTCCAGTTGCTGTCAGGAAATTTAGCACTGTGTAAAACTGGAGTAATACATTGGTGAAGCTGGCACCTAGTTTGCTAAAGGCATTCCAGTTTTGCAGGCTTGATCAGGCAGCTATATGCTTTTATATGCACCTGCACCCCTCTACCTTAAAAAAAAAAAAAGCAAGTTGCTATCATTTGCTTCATATGAATTTGGCAAGGTTCTCCACCTTGATACAAATTACTTAGTTGAAATCAATGGACATTTTTACAGTGACTTTCTCTACTATTGACCTCCTGGGAAAACAGAATTGGCACTAAACAGACCAATCTTCAAAATCAGAAAAACTTTGTTTAGGTTTGCAAATATCCTGTGTGTGAAAACTAGATGGTGTTATATAATGTAGTTGTAGACTTAGATAATTCATAAACAACATAAGAAACAACTTACGTGGTCTTAAGTATTGTAATCTTTTAAAATTAATAACCAAGGGGAGTTGACACAAGGTAAAAGATGTATATAGGGTATTTTTAATAGGCATGTGTTCCTATGACTTGCTTCATTATATTGATAAAAACTTAGAATGGTTTGAAAACTAAAGAGAAGGTGATAATCTAACCTAGTCTGGAGACTCTAATGTAAAATAAAATGCAGTTTATGATCTCCTTAGAAATTTTCATTGAAGTAAAAAAATTGATTCATCATATTTAAGTAGACTTTAATAATTTAACAGACTCAAATTGCTAATTGCATTCACATTATTTCCAGATAATAATTTCCATTCCCAGATGAGATTACATATGAAAATCAGCACCCATGTGGCACATTATCTAGAAAGGAAAAAAATATATGTTGTTTTTACTTCTTCATTCATGGCATGATATATTGCTCCTCATGTTTGTAAGCCATGCAGGATTAAACCCTCATGAAAAAATAAAAGACTCTATCCAGCATTCTATTAATTTATACTATTAACAGTAATTAATATACAAAAATAATATTAATTCACAGAATTTACAGTACTGTTAACCTAAATAAATTAATAGGATGTCTCTACACTGCTTTTAATTGACCTTTCATTCAGCTAGTATCGGAAAAATATATTTTTAGTTGGAAAACCAGTGGCAAATATCACTTCCATAAAAGACATTTTGGTCCACAGAGTCAACATATATAAAACAAACAAAGAATTTTAAAAATGGTTCCAAGAACTTACAGTCATTAACTTCAGTAAGTCAGCGTAGAGTGTAAAAATCATGTACATGCATACATCTTTACAGGATTAGCACCTAAGTTTATATTCACTTCCTCTATAGCTGAAAGTCATTGGAGTCTCAAAGACACATTAAGCACTTGCAGCTCTGGCTCCCAGTGCTCTCTGATACAAACCAGGAATACCAGAGGCAGTTTTGTTATCATTCATGTCCTGTGAAATATATTTACAATGGCAGCTAAGGGGAAAGCCCAGTTCCCTAAAGAGAGACAATTAAATGCTTGTAGATATTTCTCAGGAATTGTCTTTAAAATTCAATCTAACTTCCTGTATGTATTCCTATTTATTCTTAAACATTCAGCCATGTGCAGTAGAAAAGCTATCACTTGTATTTTATTAAAAAAGAAGAAAAAAGAAAAAAAAAGAAAATAACAAAGAAAGAAACAAAAAGAGACAGACTAAAACCAGAATAATTTTAAAATTCTGTAATTGAAAGTCTGTACCTGAAAAAATCTGGTATGATATGAAGAGCATACAAGGAATCAGAAACATTTATATAGGACTTTATTAAATTGTTTCTCTTGTAAAAATCTTGTGTGATTGATCCAGATATAAAACAACACATAAAACCCTATCCAATTTTACTTTTTCTGCCTTAAAAATGTTTTTTTCCCTAAATCTCAGCTAAAGTAAATAAGTAAAAGCCCAAATAAAATAATACTCAACCTACTGCCAAGCAGTGTGTTCAAACTCTGAAGTGCCAGGTGGAGGGAGGCCCAGGTGAACCATGTCTTGTGGGCACTGTCTGCCAGGGAGTGCTCACATGATAAGCGAGTCCTTCAGGGGAGAATTCAGAGAACTCCTGAGCACTGGAGTATCCTCTGATCATCTTAACATGTCAGGGCAAAATGCTCTCCTCAGACACAGCAGCCCCTCAGGGGAACAACTGTGAAGCCACCAGGGCAGTGCTGCACACACTGAGCTATGGAAGCTTGCTTTTGCCAAATGGAAACTGATTCTGAAAACTGACCCGCAGAGATCCTGTAAAGCCAAAAAGAAGGAAACAGCAGTGCTTGAAAGCACAGCTGCCCCTTTTCTTTTTCCTTCCATGCTGATGTCCAATGGGATTCCTGTGTTCCAGTCCTTCAGGGACACCAAGGTCCACTTTTGATGGTGGAAATAATGTGCTTTCTTTGTTCAGCACAAGTGCTCATGCTCTGAGTCTCGGGTTTGTGCACCAAGTGCAAGCCTGCCAAGCCCACAAAAGGAACAAGGTAGTGAGGTAGTGTTTGTGTGGATGGCACTTGAGCAACAGAATGAGACTTGGGAAAGTATTACCAGATGTGCACAAAATACTATTTAAATCACAAAGTTCAAGGACACAACCATAAACTCACTGAAAGAAGGACTGGGAAGAGCCTTAGGAAGTCATCTGCTCCACCTCTCCACTTTGAAATAGATCCAGCTCGACTTAAAATATTTGCCATAGACACTTCTGTACCTTGCTTATAACAATATTTCAAGAATAAGACATTGATTAATGCAGTCTATTCCACTGCTTAAAGAAGATTGCCTTGCCACTCAAATACCTAAACTAGGACAAGACATAATAGCCTTAAATTTCAAGCACAGAGGACACAAAACCTAATTTATTACATTCTTTCCTGCATGTTCATTAGTTTTTTAAGGCAATCTGTGTATAACAGATGATTCAAATGAAACTTCACAGGGATATTTGCCCAATATTTCTTAATTTTTTTCTCCTTCCTACACCCGTATAAAACCCACCAAAACCAGCAACACCCAAGCCAAAGAAACCACCACCACAAAACCCCCAAAACAGCCAAAAGCAGACCACTTGCTCTCATGAACTTTTAAAATCTTTCTTTTGTCAGCTATTTCACGTGCATGAGGCTTAAATCACTTGCAGTGTGCAGACCATACTATTCCATCAGCTATGTAGCACATACTGAGTGTCACAAGGTAAACTCATTGGAAAATGTTTAAGTGGGGTACATGGCTTTTACATTAGCATGTGATAACACAGTAGAACCATGGTACTGTGCAGTGAGGGACTTGGCTGGAATCAAAATGATGTCAGTAATTACAGAGCAATTGTGCTGTTTATACTCATTAAACAAACCAAAGCAATGGTGCAAGTAAGAAGTTCAAAGGATGACCCTAACTTCCACCTGCAGGTGTTTATGCAGTAAGTTTTGTGTTGTGGATACCTTTATATTGTGGATATCTTTGTCATTACAATCTGATATAGTTCAATAGACTGTTGCCATGTTAGAGAAAAGCAGTATGAATGGTAATGAAGAACAGTATATTCCTGTAACATCAATTTAAACTGAAATGCAAAATTTTCTTCTTTTCTCAATTTCTGTTTTGTGTTCCACCTCCACGAGCATCTGGCCATCTGGGGCAGAGTGTTCTCTGTGTCTAAGAATTAAAGTGCTCATTAGACATGTCTTCCAATAATGGAAACGTCTAATAAGAGACGATGACAATCTGATGAAGCCCTCCTATGTGTAGGGGAGGAATTTCTCCTGTCACACTCCCTGCCGTTTAAGAAACTCGGGGGTAAATTTGAAAGAAACCAAGGAAATTGGGCGCACGGCCTCAGCTCAATTTGCCACAGGGTGTCACTGTTACTCTTGGCAAGCGAAGGACGGGTCTCAATGAACCTGTGTGATCCACAGATGCTGCAATCCCACCGGGACGGAGCTGGAAGTATTACCATGTACTTTGACAAAAGAAAAAAAAAAAGAATATTCTAAAGACGTCACTCTGTAAAATCACAATAAAGGCAGATGATAATTAAGTAAAATATTCTGAGAGTGATTGTGATGCTTCTTTAGACAATCCATGAAGAATGCTGAGTGGGGACAAAATCTGTCTGCTGCCTGTTCTGTCAGTAGAACTCTGGTCAACACAAACCATTAGAAAATCCCAAACAAACTCCCAAACCCAGAAAAAAAAATCGGGGACAGTTCTAAAGCACTAGATCTTAAATCATGTACAGCTCAAAGAGCAACATGCCTTTCACACTGCTGCAGACCTGCAGAAGAGGCTCCTCCAGCACTGCCTCCTGCTCTGAGACTGGCTTGGGCTGAAAGAGCACAGGATAACCTCAACACTTACTACCAGATGAAGCTCTGGGCCCAGCACAAAGAGCTGCTCTCAATCCATGCAAGGATTATCTCAACAAATAATACAGTGGAATAGCCTCAAACATCCCAAAACATGTGAGAGAGCCATGACTTTTTTGGCACAGAGCATTGAAAACATGCTTTGAGCTCAGTGATGTACAGAGAACCAGGAACAAGTTTAAGAAGAAAACTGAGTAGTAATTGTCGTAATACAAAAAACCTGAAATGTATGAGAGGGTGAGTAGGAATTGCTGGTGAGAGAGGAGAAAGATTTGCTTCTAGTAGGAAGTAATTACAATGAAACACATCATGCACTGCTGCACATGCTCTGAAAAGTTACTCTCATTAAACCTGACCTGAGCTTCTGCTAAGGCTCATTTTCTAACGCCAGCACAGTAAACAGGCTTCCATTCTACGTGAGTGAAGTTGAAGCAGACTGTCAATGAAGACACATTTCAGTGCCTGTGCTGTCTCATTGTTGTGCTGCCACTTCCTGACGGTATCAGGACAGCAAGGCAGGCACCCATCCTGCCAGGTGGCCTTTGTGATCTCACCATCTCCACCAAGAATAATTTAGAGGTTCAATAATTTCATATTAGAGTAGATGTACAGCTGCATAAATAACACTGAATTTCCAGGTTGTCCATGCTCTTTAATTCCTCACTAGCTTTGAGAATTGTAATTTCAGTACATTCCAAGTATCTTGTCTTATATAAATCATTAAATTCAAGAAAAGTATAATGATTCAAAGCAGAGCTTTTAAAATGCAAATAACTGGAAACAACAAAAGTTAAAACATACTTTATGCCACTGCCATCCCTTGAAAAGATAAATGCCAGCCTGTTTACTACTATAAATAATAAACCTTGTTCACTTTACAAAGATCTTATGGGGATTGATCACTTTGTATCTTACACAAGCTTGAATATGTGAAGTGCTGTGACCCAGTTCCACATATGCTTTCTTTTCTGAGATTAATCTCCCTAAAATGAATGTGGCAGCTCACAGTGTAAACTGCTTGCTTACCTCGTTGCATGTATAATGTCTTATGTTTCAAAACAAAAGGGACTGCTGGTGTCTAGTATGGTCTCCTGGTATCTTAGAATCATAGAATCACTTAGTTTGGAAAAGATCTTTTACTAATAGCAAAATCTTAACATTTTGGGTTTCCAGTTATTGTGGACTAGCAAGACGAAAAAATGAATAGTATAATATTATCAGTGTTTATTTTAGTAATATATCTCCATTTTCTAGAAGGAGAGGAGATAAGGAAAATCCAATAGTGACATCATGAGACAGAGTACAGTGGTGGGATACTAAATCTCCTGATAGATTTTGGGCTAGTTTGGGCCCATTATCTATAGCTCTGTGCCCTTAATTTCAATTAACTACCTAGTGGTAAATTAATTATTTACATTTATCAGGCTGCCCAGACTGCAATAATTTCCACACCATGTTAAATTAACAAAAAAAAAAAAAAAGCGACAAAGGAATTGAGTATTATTCTGACCCTGAGGCCCCACTGCCACCTGATGTCACTATTCTTGTCAGGCAAAGGCAGGCAGGCAAGCTGCATGTCTGCAAGAACTGACAGCTCTGGAAAGGATTTCAGCAGGTAGGAAGCCCCAGGGAAAGTCATACAAATTATTTCACTAAGTCAAAAGATTCTGCCTTATGGACAGCACTTGTTAAGACAAATCCATTAACCAGGGCAAACACAGAGATTCAGTTAAGGGTGAGTCTCCTTGAGGTCTTCTGGGGAAAGGTTGGCACTGCCTGACACAAGTGAGCAGGAACTTCACACTGGCAAGCACCACAGCAGGGCAAAAAGCCCTCCTCCCCCTGCATTACTACAGCTTGGTTTTACTACAGTAAAGCACACTGAAGTAGGAGAAACCCCACAAATACGACATCTGCCTGACACATAAGAGCAAAGCCCAGGCAGAGACCTGAAAACCTCCTACATTTAATGTTGGCTGTGAAACTCCTCCTGCCTATCACTGGCTCCAGAGAGTCTTCACCAAGCTACCAGGGAACAACTGAGGATTCAAGGCAAGATTTAAGCACCAGGGACAGAAATGGAGTCACCTGCACACTGACATAATCATCTGTGTTTGCATCTGGAAAGCTCAAGGGAATATTATGGCATTAGGAACAGAACAGCAAGATTTTCAGTGAGAAGATATTTTAATTGTCATGCAGAGGTAGAAGGATAAATAAGTAAAGCATCCAGCAATGCTCACTTGAGAGCCTTTTGCTTCACGAGCAGGCAGCAGCACAAGGGAGGCCTGAAGGAGCATTGGCAGAGGGTCTGGCTCTCTGGCCATGTGGTATGACTGTGACTAATTGCAAATGATTAACAACTCCAACTCATATATACTCTGGCTCACAGAAGCATATAGTGGTTAGCACTGAAATGTCTACACATATTTATATGTGGCATCAAAAATACATCTTATATTTTGCATCTAAACAAATTTGCCACTTTGTGCATGATGAACCTGGTTTTCATGAGCCCAAAACATATTTTGAATGTTTGGCTCACCTGGCCTGTCAGATACCTTTCTGTAACTCTGGTTTTAATTATACTATTGGCCAGCAACCCCTAGTCCCAGAACATGTTTTATTCACACTAAGGTTTCTTGTAACAATCAGTCAAATCCCTATCTCTGCACAAGGTTTAAAAAAAAAGGTATGAGAGACATTAATGGCCCGGTTTGGTACTGATAAGAAAATACTGCAAAATAGTGTTCCAGACTATTTTTTTTCCTCTACTCAAGGCAATTTAATTTGTATATTAATGTAGTCTGGTTAGCCACTATCTTTAATTCACCCACTGTGTACTCTGATAGTTTCAGATTCCCAGAAGCTGAAGAACTCTGTAAACATGTTCTTGCTGCACTCTAGTTATGTGTAAGCAAACCAATACAATTTTTCTGATAAACAATGATAAAACAATTATCAGTTTTATAATATCCCTGTTAGAAAGGGATTATAACAATTCAGGTTAGAGGAATGGCACACCATTAATTTTAGTCATCTCTCAACACTACACAGTGGAGCTAAGTGTAACAGTCACTACCAGTTCCTGTGTACCAGCATTAACCATCCTCAGACACCAAGCTTTCAATTAAATCATGGCAGTAAGTAAATGCTATTTATACAAAGCTTGCAGCTTGACTGTTTTACAAATGAGTATGTGGGAAGCAATGTGAAATATCAACTGATAGTTAATATTTAAATCATTGCTCATTTACACTAAAGGCAAGTTTCATTGCTATTTGCAGAGAATTTCAAAGTTCGGAATTCTGTGATTCACTTCAAGAACTTTTATAAATAACACCCTGTTATAGAGGAAAAAAATAAAATCAACTTGTGATGAATAAAACTTTCACCCAGGAGAAAAGAATGTTTTTTAAAGACAGCAATCATTTTTTCACTCATTGAAAGAACACGTTCTTTGGTCTGTCTTAAAAAAGCATTCAGGAAGGGGAATGCTTCTGTCCCAGATGCTTAACCTTACAGAATTCTTCCAGAAAAGTCAGGAAATTGATTGTACATAGGATAATCTGCAGTTAGAAATAACAATGCCTTTGCAATGTCATCATTCACCCAGAGGGTGGCTGGGCACTGGAAGAGGCTCCCCAGGGAAGTGGTCACAGCACCAAGGCTGCCAAAGTTCCAGAAGCATTTGGACAATGCTCTCAGACCCATGGGGACTCCTGGGGCAGTTTTGTGTAGGGCCAGGAGCTGGACTTGATGATCCTTGTGGGGCCCTCCAGCTCTGGATATTCCATGATCATATACTTTAACTAGTGGTAGTTTATGCCATACACATAAATATGCCTTGTTATTAAGACCCAATTCCACCAGCAACACAAGCATCAATTGAAACAATCACACTCATTTTTCATAGTGAATTTTGAATCCATTTCTATAAGGCACTCCAGACAGACAGGGCATGGATGCCTTTAGCACAAATGGAGAGAGAGGAGCACACTTAAGTCCTGCATGTATTCCCAATATTTAGTCACCAGTCTGCCTTGGATAGCTCTCCACCCATGTACTGCTCTTCTCAGAGCCCACTCCAAGTTTTCCACTTATACCTACCAGGCACCTTAATGAAACTGGGGAGCTCACAGCTTAGAACAACAGCTTGGAATGAATCCGGGTTCCTTTTGTTAGTTCCTGATCATTAAAGTAATGAAGAGGAGATTGAGAAGCAGAACTCTGCTAAATATTTTACCAAACTTCATTTCAATCCTATTTTGCTTCAATTTAATGGAATTATCCTAAAGGAAGACTCTCTAGAATCATGTGGTTCTGGCAAGATGTTCAAAGAGAAAAATTCAGATCCTACCTGGCTGTCATCTTCTTCCAACTTGCTTTGTGTCTCTTTGTCTTCCTAAATTATTAACCTGAATATGTGCTAACACCAACAATAAGATGCTGTATGAATTCCCAGACGTGATTAAAACAAAAAAGAGAAAACAACCCCAAAATCAGCAGTTCTGCAATTACTTACTTTCCCAACAGAACAAACATCACTAAAGTTTAATCCAAAATTCAGTTAATCCTTTCATTAAAGATAAACCATATTAGCTAAGCAGATAACCAGTTCAACTCAAAAAGGGGAAAGAAGTTGAATATATATNNNCACCTCTGTCTCTTCTGTTCCTGTCTTTAATCGTAAATCCCAGTCAGTCTCAATCAGGTGGGAAACCTGACAGCATCCTGCCCTTTATCACCTGGGCACTTCCACATTCACAGAAGAACTCTATTTTCTCCTCCTCCTAAAGGAATCCTGTCACTTTCTCTTCAAAACTAGGAAAATGCTACAATGAAACTGGAATTTGGGGCTGAATCTACAACACAATGCACCAACCACACAAACTGTACACCAGGATAAAAAGGCAGGAGCAGCCCTAGACCTGTGTGAGGCAGAGCAGGATTCCCTGGGCTGAGAGCTGCGGAGCAGGTCAGCAGTGAGCAGCAGCACGTCCCTGCCAGGCTGCAGTGCAGTGAACACCAGCATCACGCTGGCAGGGCAGTGGCCAGGCCCCTGTCACCAGAGAGCCCCGAGCAGCACCTGTGCCTGGCTCCACACAGCCTGCTCAGCTGAGCCCCCTCTGCCAGGCCAAGCTGGGGAAACTGTCCTTGTCACACATCCAGCTGGGCATTTCTGCACTTGGACATTCACAATTCAAAATCAACCGTTTCAATGTGTCCGTTACACAATATTTGAACTTTAAAAATTAAAATTAATACCGATGGTAGGGTAAAATTTTCAAATACAGTTTGGCAATTTATTATTTATTTTATTGCAAAGAAAAAATGCAGCGATCTGCTTAGAAAACTCACTTTTAGGCAGTCAAATTTATTTGGTCCTCCTAAGAATGAAGCTGCCAGGCAATCAGAATTTCTTCAGAAGGTATGATATAGGCTCTAAATCACTGCAGGGCTTTAAAAAAATGTACTATTACTAACATTTTCTTATGATCATCATCGTGAAAAATTGACATTTTCGCATTATAAAAATCAGTACCACTGACAATCCATCAACAAACAAATAAATTAAATTATTACTCAAAATATTCAAGCCATCTCAGCTACTTACAGGCTATCCTTGCAGGCTGGCATTAGCGATGTCATTGTTGCCTCTGACCTGCCACATTGCATTATCTTCACAATTAACTGGGAATCCAGAAGAACAATTTGACCATGATAAAAAAATAGCCTTGAATTACAGCCATTAAAGAGACCCATGGAATTTTTATTTAGGCATCCCAAAAGATTTAATAGGAGTAATAGCTTAAATTAAAAATTAAGGTTTACTTATGCAAATTAGCAAAAGCAGAAACACAGTTTTAGGTAAGCAGATGCTCTATGTAGATAGCAAAACCAGACAAATCTCTGAAAGTTTGATGTCATTAAAAATCTGGGCATCCAAACATCTCTGATTAAAAATGAATTTAAAATGTGAAAATAGAAAGCTGCTGTAAGCTTTTTGTATTTGCCTGGCTCAGGTAACTATGATAATTTTCTCATGCTCTCATAGCATAGCAAACAGATCAAACTCTAGACGAACAGAGTAATAAAATTAAGGATTTCACTTCTTATATCTGCCCTAGCAAGATGTGCAGAAAAAGATACTCCTAGAGCTGAGGCAAAATTCTCTCTGAACACAAGAAGACATTCCAAATATGTTGGTCTAATTGGTAGGCAAATTTTAAGTCAGATTTTAACTTTATTTTTATCATATTTTTAAACTTCTAATTAGTCATTAAAATAATCAGTGGTCTAAAATTTCTCCTGCAAAACAAATGCTTAAGCAAATTCCAGAAAGCTTATCCAAGATTGAAAAATCCTCCCACCTAATTAAAAGCATTGAAAAAACCAGACAGTTGCTTCCTCTCTCTCTCTTCCAATTTTCCCATTTTTCATCCTGTCATAATAAAAAGACATTTTAGAAAAAAATAGTCCATAATAAATGTATGAACTATCTGTGGTCTTTTAAATCTAGTTCAAGAAAAATACACTGAAAGCAATTTGCATTCACTCATGACTAACAAAAACCCTTTTGATGTTACTGGAAAAGAGAGAAGTTTTATTTCGAGAGCTAACTATCACCAAAATCAAAGGCAGGTCTAATACTAGAAAAGCCTTCCCTCTGTGCCTGTGTCTATTGTGATTGCTCACCCCAGCTGGCTCATGAAATGGCTCCTTAGACATCTGTGCTGGGCTGTTACTCGGTCCTTTACTCTGTCAGGTTCTCCAGTAGTGAGGAGATATCCTTGTGGGGCCCGAGGGCTGTATTTCCTATATGCTACTGAAATATGTGATGGCAAGACACTCATTGACCCCAGTGCACCAGCCCCCTTCTCTGGCTGGTGCAGGGGCTTGTGTTAGGGGAGTGCTGGGCACTGGGGGTTTGAGATGTGCTTTGTCACTCCTGTGACAGCACTGCTCCCTGAGCCATGCTCCTGACACTCGGTACACCCACCTACACTGCCTTTGCAGCTGATGTACTGGGGAGAGCAGCTGGGCTTTGAAACCAGCAATGAGAGGGAGAAGTCCCACCGACTGTGCTGCAAACAATAACAGCAGAAGCCCATCTGGAAGAGGGATCCACTACTCCCACACACTTGGCCATCCCAGCAAGCCTGGGAGCCAGCAGACACTTTCTGCTGCTCACATTTGCTGTGTTTGGGAAATCAGAGCACGGCTGCTCTGTGCTGTGCTGCCCATGTGGAAAAACAGTCTCCATTCCTGAGCATGGCAAACCCACAGCCCATCTTCAGTGCTCCAGAAACACCAGTGAAGTCTGTATTTCTATAAGGGATTCAGATAAATAGATCATATAGAGTGTTTTGAATTGATTGTCATGAATTTTCCATCAAACTCTGTATTTAAAGTAGTTTTAGTTCCTCCTCCAGAGGTCCACAGCTCATCAATGAAACAATTTAGCAGCTGCTTTGAGAGTTCCTTTGAGTCCAGCAAGGAATCTCATTTTAAAAATCTGCCTGTCTCTAAAGGATCCACAGCCTCCAAATATGCTGAGTTCTGACAACAAAAAATTATTCACTTTTGTTTCCATTCTCTGAATGCCCCCATTTGCAACAGTTTCCATGCAGGACTGTCACCAGCTGGCTGGAGACAGCATTTTGCACTGAGCCATGACTGGCTGCCACTCTCCGGTGCTGAGAGCAATGAATTCCTCTCTGAATTCTCCTCTGAATTTCTCCCTGTCTCCAGTGACTCACCTGGGCATTTGCCCTTTGTAGCCCTGCTGCTTCTCTCAGTGGGCTGTGCCAGTATAGAGGGGCAATTAGAGAAGGCAGAAGGTCTCATTTCAAATAGAAGATGACAGGTGATTGTTGCTGCACATGCTTGAAATACATCAGCTTCACCAGTGATGGTTAAAATAAATCATAAAAGGACCAGACTGATGTCCTTAGTACAATACTGAGACTTTGCAGGAGAAGCGAGGAAGGAATATTAGGGAGTGTTGGTTTTATGCAAGGTAAGAAATACAGTTGTAAATTTGTAATCTATGCATTACAAGACAAAAAAAAAATTCTCCCCAAAGCCATATTAAAAATGTATGTGTTTGATGAACTTTAACTTAACCATTAGGATTCTAAAGACCAAATTTCTGTATTCTCTAGCAGATGAGGGCACCCTGACTAGTTTTCCTTTTAGAAATCTTGGCTTTGCAAGAATTAACTGTCCCATGTCCCCTGCCTCAAATATAAGTCCAAAGTTTAAATGAATTTGCTCTCAGTTTTGCTACAACATTCTGTCTTTGAAAGGGTTTGAGCTTAGCTTTATGGTCAAAAAGCCTTATTAGAATGGTCTTTACAGACCAAGTGACCATTTTTGTGGAATTCATGTTAGTTATTTAAATTGCAGCAGATAGTAATTTTTTCAGGAAAGAAAAATTTCTAGTGTGTTGCTTTAAGACAAGAAAAATAAGGTTGATCTTCAGATGCTTATAGATGAGGATCTGTTAAAGCTGTAGGCCTAAAATGCAGATTTCCTATCAACTTTAATTAGCTTCTGTAAACCCTAAATTATGTAGTTATTTAAAATTAACCAGGGTGAAGAAAAGCAGTTTTGTCAACTTTCTGTTATTCACACTCATCCAAAAAGATGGCAAAGCAACTCTGTAGTGTGACTTGTAGGTCAGTGAGAAATTAATGCCAAGCCCTGGAACTAAAAAAGGCATCAGAAGGACCTGACAGAGGCTGAAATGAGGAACAATAATTCCTTACACAGAAATCAAAGTGTAAACATGATGAGCATGATGTCAGTGAAAACGTGTGATTTTTTTTTGGACAGAGAAAAGCACCTGTAGGGTAGGTATGCTGAGAAATCTCTGCAGTTACAGCATTTGAGATGTTTCATTCACAGGAACACAGTGGTGCTGCCACTGTTGTTTAATATGCTCACACTTCAATGTGAGTGTATGCTAACAGTAATAGAAGACAAGTATGAATTTTGAAAAACGTTTGCATTACAGAAATGACCACAGGTCTTACTCATTAGTTATGCAGTCATTGGGCAAATTTGACAAATCCTTATTCCTCACATCTGAGCACTGTTCAGAAATACTCTCTGTAATTACTTTTTACAAAGTGGCAGGGCAGTTTGTTATTTTTAAACAACAGAATAGTCTGTGCTCTTCTTTATCCTTCCCAACAGATGACAATTTGGGGAATGGATCATTTTCTGGAAATCACACACTGGTGTAGGAACTAAGAATTTGGGAAAGACACTGTCTTTGTGAACCTCTGTTCAAATCAGCATGTAGAGAATAAAAAGTTCAATCAGAAAATTAACCATATTTCAGATCACTAATTCATCCTTCAGTAGAAAACTCAACATCAAAACTACTTGCTACCTCCTGTAAGGAAGAACCATATAATGTTTCAGGACATTTTACAGAAAAAAGTCAAGCTTGTCACATGTACATTCTCAATCCCTGAGACTACTCGTTGGGCAAAGTAAACAACAGAGAATAACTAATAACATAGGATGCAATTACTAGGAATACCTAAAAAAAAAAAAAAGGCAGCTAACAAATAAAGAGGTAATTTAATTCAAATAACATTCATGAAAATGTGGGCATCTAACCTAACATGTGCTGTAAGCTGCCATTTAAAATCCTAGCCTATTTTGCCTATTTCTCTAAAAAGAAGGAAAAGAAAATTATTTTCTGATATGGAGCCCCAGGTCATTGCAATTGCACAATAATTAGGTCAAAGTCAGAAAGTGCTGCAGTCACTGTAGATGGATACAGTACAAGATGGTCACTTCACTATCAGCCTCTTCTCAGGGCTATTTTATCATCTTCTGTCACATCAGGAAGATGCACGATTTTGTTCATCTGCAAATCTATTCAAAGAGAAAAAGATGCTATTTCTCACAGTTCTGGGATATTATAAACCTTGGGCAACTGCAACATCTTGTAACGACTGCACGAGTCACTCAGAATGTTCTTCAGTCCCTGGCTCTTTTCACTGACCAACACATGAGATTAGCCCTGCACACTGAACAAGGAGGATAGTCTTTGGGTATAAACAAGCATCTTACAGTCATGGTGAGGGTCTCTTATACAGATAGACTAATTCAGAATCCTGTAGCTGTTTCTCTAGCAGCTCTGTGCCTCTCTCAGACTCAAAATAGACCTGAAATAGCACTTGAGTGAAGCCTTTTGCACACTGACGTATTTACTTTGCTTATCAGATAAAGAAGCAATAGACAGCACACCGGTACTGGATGCACACTATTACCACACACATTTTCTATGCCTGACCTTGACATATGTGACCTGATCTGTGCATAATGTTGTGTCCTTGAGCAACTGGTTATTCACAAAAAGACAGACACACAATGGGCTGTTTCTAACTATGTCCCATGTATGTAAGAAACAAACAGACATTAAGGGCTTGTTTATTTTCTGTCAAACACCCAAGTGTGTTGGGAAGGCATGCTGGGAAACCTACAATGGTTTCTACGGCCTGTAACTGTAAAGTGAACTCACATTCATCACAGTCATCATTGTGTCTAAGAAGTTATCATCTAGGGAGAAGAAACAGCTGCTTCCAAATCACCTGCCTGGATAGCAGAGAGAGAAGAATCAAAGCTGAGAGAAGAGTGGGTATTGCCTCCGGTGGGCCCTGCAGGCAAAGAAAGCCTCTGCTGACCACAGACTGTACCACTTGCTTTTCAGTTGTAAACACCAAATTCTACAGAGATAACCAGTGCCATAAATAAAGCCTTTTAGAGCACTTCAGAAAATTTTTTAACCTTTCTTTGATAGTATCTACACAATATATATAAATGTTTGTGAAAGTATCTTTTATTAGCCAGAATGTCTACAGAAAGCAGATAAGACTTTTTCCTGCCATTTGTGTGCATTCACAGCAGAATCTCTGACTTGAAAGGTAAAACCTTTAGTAAGAATGCACCAGATTGAACACAGTTTAATCAAGGAGTTGAGGTGCTGATTGCTATTAAAGAATATCAAAAGAATTCTTGAAGTGCCTATAAATTTCAATTTGCTGATATCAGATGAAAATAAGACTGTCGCAAACAATATGAATCAAGATTTACAAAAGAAATAGTTAAAAATTATTTTCTCACTTATACTACAGGAATTTGGCATTTCAGCACCATTCCCCAAAGATTTTACTTTTTGAGACCTTGGGCTGTGCATGGCGTTGACCCTGTGTTCATCAGGAGGGGTGAAGCAGTTGTCAACAAAGCCAAGTGTAAAGCAAAAAAATGAGTCAACAGTAGAGGTCAGCCATGAACTATAGATTTCCTCTCCAAATTTCTTGCCTGAACAATTCATGCTGTTTACTGAACGCCCAAAAATATCTGGGGCACCTGTGCCAAAACAGCAGTGGGTAACAGTAGAAGGAGGAAAGAAAACGAGTCCTTTCCAAAATGAGACAAGGCAAAAATCCAGATACTAAGAGCACTGCCACAGGGAGGCTGAAGTACAAATGAATAATAACACTTGTTTTTTCTGTGAATAACACAGAGCTCCCCTAGCAACTTGCTCTTGTCTGCTGGCTGGTCGAAAAAGGTCAATATCTCATGGAAAAAAACCCCAACCAAACCCAAAAAACCACCAGCTATTACTTGGCTTTTGGAGAGTTAGCTTTACCACTTGCTGGTTTCTACTACCCCTTGGTAAAGTTGTCTGGCATGATGGCTCACTTGAAAAGGGGAAGGTTTCAGTCCCGCTGTATGTGACAGCTGGAACACATGATGCGCCAATGGCTGAACTACTCAGGCTGCCCCAAGATGCATCTGCTTTTGTGCTCAACATGTAAAAATACTTACACAGTAGCTACATAAATTAGGTCAGTGCTTAAGCCAAACCAGATAACCTGGATTTTTAAAGCTGAAAATTAACATGGGCTAAATAAACTGCTGTTTGATGGTCATTTGAAAAACAAGCACTCAGTTACCCCTTGCAAATGACAACATTCTTCAATACCATTATTTTCAAGTGCAGCTGCCTAGGACATTCATTTAATGTAGCAACTGGATTTGAAGGGCAGGGATTTGGACTGAAAGAAATAACCCATCCATGGTGTCAAAACTGCACTTAGACTGCAGATGGGAACCAGACAATCAACAAAATGCATTGAATTTTCTAGGCCTCCTTTCCAACCGTGGTGCATTATACCTGTACCAGGTAGGAGCTCGGCCACCATTTTATTGTCATGTGTTTGTCAAGCACTAAACACAATGCCCCTTGGCCATGGCTTTTTTCCCCATATCTAGACAAAACATCCAGCACCTGAGCCCCCAGCCCTGCATCAACACTTAGCCATGTGTGCAACATCATTGTGGCCATTGCTCTCCACCCCTAGATGAGACCTAAGCCAAGCTGCTGGCTGAGGCCAGCAAGGACTGGCCCTGCCCTGGCTGCCTTCCCCTTCCGCTGCCCTCCTCGCTCCCGGCAGGAGTTATCCTGCTCGGGGCACTCTGCTGCCTTTTGAACTAATTCACCTCTCCCACAACAGCAGCAGCCGCTGCCGATGGTGAAGGAGAATGACCTGTTCGAGGAGGGCCGGGGAGCGCTGGAGGGCTTGTGGGTGGCTGATGCCCTTTGGCTTTTGGGGCACCGCGGGCAGGGTGTGCTCCCCGGGGCGGTCGGGCCGGCTCCCCTCCCCTGCTCTCCTGTCCCCGAGCAGCCGGGGCTCCCCGCGGTGCCGCTGCGGGCTCGGGGAGGGCAGCGGGAGCGGGCGGGCGCGGCTGCCCGG